>JADDOH010008544.1:0-207985 GCA_016648135.1 Agrypnia vestita | reverse complement strand
TAATAAGATAAGTCAGCAATAACAACTGACAAAGAAAATTAAACATTTTAATAACACAAACACAGTTACAGTGAATTCGCTTAATAAATTAACTTTTAATAAGTTTTCCCGCTAAATAAGTTTAAATTCTGCAGTCCCGAAAAAGTTCCATACATCCCATATTTTTTTAGGCTTAGGTTTCTCGCCTAAGTCATGAAAATATTTATAGCCGAACTCAATTTATTCATACATATAAATATTCATAATACGTTTTTCGAAAGACGAAATTTTGTTCAACATTCCTAAAAATGAAAAATGGACGCAATAAAAATTAAGTGGGTTTAGAGGCGTCACAAAAGTTCTAGCTGCTGAAAAAACCCTCTAGTATTTGAATAGGCTAATAAAATAATTTTAAAAATTATCCGGCGATTATTTACGATAATTATTTCAAATTCAATCAACGTCAGCGAAAAATAAATTCGCCTAAACGAAACTGTTTTCATTTTGGTTGTATTTCTTCGAGGAAACAATTGGCAATATTAATTACGTAATATCTCCTATTGTTTTCTAAGGCCGGCGTCACACTAGGTGCATCTTCCGTCGTGTCTTTGATGCTGCGAAACGCCGCTAATACGCGGATCATCAATCGTTCCGCCGCCGCTGGCGGAACGCTCCTTTCGGCGACTGATCGGTTTCCGCCTGCGGAACTAACGTCAACGTAAAATCGGTGACGTTGCGTCTCATGTTTTTGATTGCAACACGCCACATTTGACAGATTGTCCGCACGTGTTTGTTCTCGGCGCGGTCCGTGGCTAATTTCGGTTGCGGATTTGACGCGACGGAAGAAACGAGTAGTGTGGCGCCAACCTTAATGAGTTACAAAAAACAGATCTAATTTAATTTAGCAATAAAAAATACCACGATTTTTCTTCGCGCCCGGGAAAATATTAAGATAGTCTGAAATCAAACGTAATTAAAATAAAGAAAATCGTAATTAATCACAAATAAAAGGACGTTGCTCAAGGCGATACGTTGAACATGCACCTAAATTATGTACAAATCATCAAAATCATCAAAAGGGATAAATTTTTAAAATGAAGTCAAATAGAATACTATTTACAGATGGTTATTTTTTACAAATGTACAATATTTACCAAGCCAGGGAAAGTAGATATAGGTAGGCTTTTTGTATTTTTTTTTATTCGTGTGGTTTTTGATTTGTCAATATACACCGATTTATACTTAAATTTTTTGACAGTGCTAATTTTTTTATAGTTTTGGTGGTTTTTATTGTTTTCTGACCCTCAGGTACTATGTATATAGTAATATTTTACAAATGTGTATATTTACCTTTAAAATAAAATGTCCTTTAAATTATCATATTATATAAACGAAAATTGAATTAAAACACAAAATTAGAAAGTGTAAATAATTTATGAAAATATTGAAATCACTGTTAATATGTTTTCACGCCTAATAAGTTTTTATTTGCTGGTCCTTTGAAAAACTTATTGAGAGAGTTTCACTGTATTAGGAAAAAATCGAAATAAAGACAAATTTAAAAGCATGAAAAACAATTTAAAATGCCGCAAACTAAACTAACTGTGCATAACAAGGTAGCCAACTGAAGAAAGCATACACAGGATTCCCCAATTTTAGGGATCGCGACATAATATGTATAGAGAAAGGGCATTCCATAAGGTACCGTGAATTGATTGCAAAATTTGCCAAAAATCGTAGAACTCATGAAAAAAAGCCATTAATTTTGTGACAAACTTTTTTCCATATTTCAAGAAATCATATTGAAAACGTAATATTTATTATGCTAATACAAAGATCGCAACATTTCTATTACTAAATTATCCGATATTGATATATTCATGTCCTCACTTGTGAAAAAAATTAAATAATTTTTAATTTTGGCAAATTTAAATTTTTTTTCGAATTACGTAAACTAAAATGTATTGATTTATGGTGCAAGGGGCTAAAAAATATTTTGAATCACGAATTACCAGGGTTTTAGAATTATCAGGGTTAATCTACTATGAAATTAGCATTTTGGGACTTGAGGGTTTTAAAAAATTTCAAGTTATGGCGAATTTCGAATTACCAGGGTTCCAATTAACAGGGTTTGTATAATATATTGTTTATAATGTGAATATACAACATATTAAAAGAATTACCATTTATAAGTGCATCGTCAATTTCTCTTGCCATGTTTTCATCCACGCTGCTCAACGCCAAGGGCTGAAAAAATAAATGACACGCCTAGTAAATATAATTTTATAAAACCTGTAAAAACTGAGGTCATGTGAAAAACTTGTGTGAAAGAAGAGCAAAGGAAACATAATATGTATTAGTTTTGATTTATTTTGGATGTAGTAAATGTGTTAAAAATGTCGATTGCACTGATGATGGATAACTGGAGAGAAATGGCCTAACATAAATCAATGGAGGAAAGTTATGTAAAAATAAAAATAATAAATAAATAAATAAAAAAAATTCTAGAGAAGACAATAAGACCCATAGCCATAGCCATAGCCATCATAGCCAGTAGCGACGATGGTGTTAGTAAGTATTGAGAAAATAAAAATATGTTTTTCAAGAATCAGAGTAATAAATGATTAGTCTTTTTTTACAGTTCATTTGTCTTCTAGACGATGACCAAATTGAAAAAAAAAACGTTTTCTAGAGCTAGAATGTCTACTAACCGCTCCAGGCACCAAAAATGCTGAGTGCAGCTCGTACGCCCACCGGGGTAGCGCAGTCGCCTGTCCAGATGTATAAGTGTCTGTCAGCAGGTAAAGCAACGCCGCTTGCGCCGGTCTTCTCTCGCCAGCCACCCAATTCAAGAACACCGCCATCCGCGCCACATTGAGAGATTCAACACACGTAAAACCGCCGGAGGAGTACATGCTACGCTGTAGACAGAAAAATAACATTGTTCAGTAAGGTTGCTGATAGAGCGGAAAGCTTGGTTGGGTCGAGGGTTGCCTGTAATTAAGCTCATGTTTGTTCACTCCATGAATTCAAATACTTTTCTAGATGTACAATTATTGGCTGTCTACGTGACAAGTCATCATTCCTTTTTGAAATACGAGAGACCAGAAAAATATTAGTTTTGTTTTCTATACACCATGCCCTGAGAAAGGATTATGATGGCATGGATTTATAAATACAGAAAAGATGGAGTTGTGAAAAAAAAATGTTTTGTCCTTTGTAACATAGACCATCTTTGTTAGACAAATATCTAGCGAGGAGGTTCAGTAATATATAATGTGAAAATGTATATGAAAAAATAATTACCGCTACACATCATCTAACGATTAAACAGAATAAATTTTGGAGAATGGATGAATAGTGAAGGAGGATGGGATTCTTAGAAATCTTCGGTAATATATTTTGACCCGCTAAGAACCTACAAGCTGAACGTAAAAGGATATGAAAAAGTTTTTTCACTTAAAATTATTCTGATAATGAACCTGTGGCACCTCTTTATTCCAGCATGGCAGTAACCGCACTGCTGGTCAATTACGCCCAATGTGCCATTGCCTTTGCAACCACTGCTTGACCAGCACACATTTCTCCAGCAGCATGGAGCATCGGCTCCACAGTGGAATTTTTAAATTAATTTCACAAAAGTTTTGAAATTAATCCAAATTAATTTTTGATTTATGTAGTTATTCAGAAGATTCTATCGACTGTCAAAAACTCACCGATAATGTGGGAGAGACGTCATCTTCCTCCATCGAGATGATAGCTCTTTGGGGGTCTATGGCGATCTAAAGATGAATAATATAATAAGTAAACAATAATATAGAAACAAACTGGTAAAAATGTAACAAATTCAAATGTCTTGTGCATATATACTCAAGAACTTTACATTGTACGTATATGAAATTCAAATGTCTTGTGCATATATACTCATAAACTTTACATTGTAAAAAAGACGGCCCGTTAAATGTTAGCATAGAAAAGTACAATAGATGAATGCAGTTATCCAATGGTACCCAAGGGGGATCAAGAGGCCGACAGGCCCCAAAGCCTGACGAAATTGTCGATTTCGAAATACATGGCAGCGCATAAAAATTGATAGAGAAACGACTGACAATGAGTAAAACAGTGCAAGAATTCAAGTATTTATATTACCTACTTTTCATATTCAAGTGGGAAAATAAAAAGCAACCACTTTGGTGATGTGTTGAAAAATAACGGTGCTATTATGAATTATTCAAAAGAGAGTAAATATTTGAATGAAGTATGTTTGGTGAATTTGTCAATGTGAGTGATAAAAAGATACCTGCGGTGCGGGAGAGGACGGCGAAGATGGGTAAGGGGGTGGGGGGGTTCCAGGTGGAGTGCTGACCATTTCCCAATCCTTATCATCTGGAATAATAAAAATTCATAATTTTCAAACACGTAAATGTTTCAATTAAAAATTTCAAACATCAAAAATGATTAAATATTAAAAATGGGCTTCATATTGAATTCCTGTCAATCTTACTTCTGCTCAAGAATTCTAATAGACCAATTAATTCATAAAATATATAAACATTATTAGAATTATATTTGCAAAGAAAAAAATTAATATACATACATTGATGACTTTGTTCAGAAGTTACCCACAATGAAGAGATTTAAAAAAAAATGGAAATGATTACCATTAGTGTTGTTGATTTGGTTCAGTTCTTCAGGAGATGATTTGCTTCGATGATGTCCGGGAAGTGCATTCTGAAAATAAAACAACATGTTCATAGTAATTCTGTAATCTGACGTATGCTTAATTATGTCTATCGTATTCTAGATCGTTTTTTGACTCTTGAATACTTTTCAAGAATAATTATATTAATCGGTTGTCTCCGCATCTTGAACATATTGTTGTTTCCATTTAAAATTTTTAATAATGACAAAGACGGGTGAGTGGATACTAACATTGTATCAATAAAACATATTACAATATCAGAAACTATAAAGTATGTACACAATATACCAAATACAATAAGCAGCAAGTGGCAAAAGGCAGTAAGAAACACAAAACATAAAATGAAATATGTCTACAAAATAACGGAACAAAATTATAATACGTATCTAACAGACACTACCCAATTCATAGCAATAAACTATCCCAACAGTCAACGCAATTAAACACCACCAAATGA
This sequence comes from Agrypnia vestita, assembly GCA_016648135.1. NCBI lineage: Eukaryota > Metazoa > Arthropoda > Insecta > Trichoptera > Phryganeidae > Agrypnia > Agrypnia vestita. Next base: position 202,847 of record JADDOH010008544.1, on the reverse strand, counting down.
AAATAATTGTGAAAAAAGTAACCTATAAAAACCAAGTTTTTATTATACTCCCTTTCTTTGTAAAATATAACAACAATTAAAGACGAATTAAAACGTATAACATAACGCTAAAATTACAGTAATTTCATATATTTCTTAAATGTCAAATGTTTTGAGCTTTGATAAGCATTTGATGAGCTTTGATTTGACACTTTATGCTTTGAAGATTAAATTCTAAAAACATTTGTCAGTCAATTAATCATTTGAATAAACCAATAAAATTTCTAAAAATCCGAAATTATACTATAATTATTAATTTTTTTTTAAGAAAATTTGATAGATCTTCTTGATCGTCGCCACGAGTCTACTTGTCAAATTTCAGCTCGATTGGATCACGGGAAAAGGGTTAAAAATCAATTCAAAGTTTTTTCGACGGCAAGCCGGCAAGCAAGCAAACGTCACGAGTTAAAAGAAAGGAAGTAAAAATACGAACCAACAACAACATTCAACATTAATAAACTATCCAATATAAATTATTCAATTTTCTTTTGTTTTATACATAACGTAAAGGAGGTCCTAACAAAAGTAAATACAAGTCACATATTTTACTTCGAAAAGAAAGTTCGTTCCGTCAAGAACAAATCGTCGATTCACTTACATGAATGAGTGGAGGTGTGATTGCTACGAGCGGGTATGCCATCTGTACAGCGATGGAGTTGGGCGCCGTGTGATGATGGTGGTGTGCGCGGTGACCCGCATGATTGGCTGATGGCGGAGGCGGTGGAGGCGGAGGGGGGGCCAGAGCAGATGGCGGACAGCGCGGCGGGAGGGGAGGGGGCGCGCTGCTGCCTGACACGCTGCCATCTAGGCACGTAACGGGCGAGGCTTGAGCCTGGAAGAGATTATTATTAAAATGTCAGTTCGCATTATATATGTGATATAATACAATATAAAAAGTAATCAAATAAAAAAATATACACAGAAAATTTACTTATGACATTTTTAAAAGTACCAAAACCTATGAGTAAACCATTAACAGATGTTACTACAGAATCGACTGCATGTTTCTTTGAAAATAGTCAACATGTCATGGAAAAGATCTACAAACTCACTGTAATCATTGCCCAGTTTGAGTGGTCTCAGCAGTGACGAGTATATGTGGTAGTTATCGTAGTAAAATATATCTTTTGAACAGCTTGTCATCGGGACCTTAAGACAGACTTAAGAGAGAAGATTAGGGCTGTCAATTTGAGAATTGATAATTTTGTACAGGAATATTAACCCTTTGAATTCTGATACAACTATCTTACCGGCGCTCTGACCCTGAGCAATTTTCGACCAAAATTCAATATTTTGGGTGGAATTTGTAAAAAATGTCCTTTCTGCGAGCGATGTGCATTGCATTCTCACGTCATATTGGACCTTTTGAAGAATCTGTACCCGTTATGTGATGTGCTGAGGCAAAATACTAACAAACAGAGCAGTGCTGCAATATTTTTCCGAGGTTATAAATATATTCCAACAGAACACGACTGCCACGCTGTGTGCTCGGTGCGTACATTTGTATGAACATATGACTTTTCTGCTAGTTTTAAGAAATACTCACGTGATTGACGCTGTTTCTAATCCCGCGAAGGCTTTGACCCGTAAGACTGGACAGACTGCGTGGCAGATGACTGAGGAAGCTCTGCTTCTGCTGTGGAGCACTAGATGACCACTCTAATTGGCCAGTGTGGTCGAGAAGGCGAGGGGTACCAGGCTGAGGGAATGAAAATAAATTTCATTCTTTAATGCAAATTAAATGACAAGAATGAATGTAGCTTTGGTGTTCTCGGAAAACATTCTGAATTTGTAAATGAGCTGTCTATTTATTTAATTAATTAATCTACATTTCTACACTTGTTGATTAATGAAGCTCCTAACAGGGCTGTTCTCTCGTTCTCTGGCATCTGTCTACGCAATCAAGTCAGGTCCTTTGTGAATATCATCTGCTCCTATTGTCTTCAAGACTCGCCCCTCTTATATTTTCATTTCCACCCTCAATTTAGTTACATGTTCCACATAATCTCATTTCTGCTCTCATATCAAATCTTTATTAGTTATTTTCTACCGTTTTCACAGTTCTGTGACACGAAATGATTAACTAGCCTAATTTCAAATGTCTATCTGTCCGTAACTTGCTGGAATTACAACAAAACTGATGATGAATAGCTGCTAATGAGCCCCGGGTGCCCAATTGTGACACATCAATCTGTGCGCGGCTCATGGTACATGCAAGGATCGTTATTAATTATTATTGTATCCTGTGATTTTTCACGGGTTTTCGGCTAGTTATATTTACTAATCAATATCTAAGGGGAGTTTATGAATATGAAAGAGTTTTAAAAATAGATTTTAATCCAATGGTTATCCAACAGTAACGAGTTAAATTGTTTAGTTCATGTAACACCTGTACATCTAATATCCAATAAGTATTTATTGGCATCGAGTGTGCATAATACCAAAAGAATCATCAGAAAATTAATTTAAAAAAAACATAAAAAGTAACCTATAAAAACCAAGTTTTTATTATACTCCCTTTCTTTGTAAAATATAATAACAATTAAAGACAAATTAAAACATATAACACTAACCTTACAGTAATTTAATATATTTCTAAAATGTCAGATGTTTTGAGCTTTGATAAGACACTTCATGCTTTGTGTAGTGAAGTACCGATTATGTACACCGACGGAGTAATTCAAATTTAGAAAATATTCCGCGACGTTATCGGGCCAGCGTTGCTAGTAATCAAACTTTTGTAATGATTCCAATTTGAAAAAACTATTAAAAATTTGAAAAATTCATAATTATACTATAATTATTATTACTTTTTAACGAAAATTTGATAGATCTTCTTGATCGTCGCCACGAGTCTGCTTGCAAAGTTTCAGCTCGATTAGATCACGGGAAAAGGGTCAAAAATTGATCTAGTTTTTTCGACGGCAAGCAAGCAAGCAGACGCCACGAGTTAATATAAAGGGAGTAAAAATCATGAAAATCATAAAAAATGATATATAAAAATGTTGGCTCAATTTATTCACTCAGAACTATTAGTGACAAAAGTAAATCAATACTCATTGAGCTACGACATAATGGAATGCTACCTGCTTGGTCCTTTATTCACGGCATGTATAATTTGACACACGTTCTGTGCACATTTCTATGTAAAATAAAACCTTTCCCATTTACAGCACATATAACTAAAAGAGCAATGGAAAGAGGACACTCACCGAAGCCTGCATCAGTAGATCGACTTGTTGTTGCAGCTTGGCCTTCCTGCCCTTAGCAGCCTCCAGCTCGGCAACTTTACCTTCTGATCCCTGACCGCCCCTGGCCAGAGTACCTTCAATTTTTAAAAGAAATATAACATTAATTAATGTATACATCCAATACATTTATTATATTTTTCATTAAGGATACTATTGTTGAGGACAGAAATAAAAAAACCCTCTTTGAATGCAAAAACATGTTTTTTTACAAATTAGCTGGATACATGTTAAAATAAGGCAGACAATCAATGAAATATGTCAGACCTATTGCCATTGGTGTCGACTTGACCAATACTGATAAAATTTTACACAATTGTCTAAATAAGGTAAGCATGTATTGAAAAATGAATGTAACATTTGTACGCAGTCAGTTTGGATCAGTAGTCTGGAATGCTCATTATTCTACATAGAGAGAGCGACTTGAAAATATCAAACACAAATTTCTTAATATTTTAAATTTCCGTTCCCGTTTAGAATTCAACTCATACACAGAAAGCGAGCATTATCATAAAATCCCTCCTCTATCACATCGAAGATGCATGCATACAAGATCTGTGTTATCTTTATAAAATCTTGAATAACTTGGTTGACTCACCCTATTTATTAGAGCAAATAGGTTTAAGCTGTCTTACATACTCAATGTGTTAAAATAATTTATTTTACCCAAACTTTGGCAGGACTAACTACTTAAAAAAACTGTTTTGTAACTTGTTCCACTTCAAAATACAATCTGTTAAATTCTACAAATAACTGAGACATTTTTATCGACAATTTGCTTCTATTAAAAATGAAACTCAGTAATCTCATTTATGATTATTGAAATAAATTTAATACTTCTTTAATGGAATCCCATTACCTTCCTCTTCCCACCCTTACCTTTTTATGCATTATGATAATTAAACTTTCATCACATATTCTTTATCATTTTTTCTTAGTTTTTTTTTTACCAGCTTCGAGGAAACTTTACTGGTCATACTAAATGAATATTTTTTCGATATTATATAATTTTTTTATTACATTGTATTGTATGTTTCCAAAATAAAAAAAACATTATTCAAATTGGCCTTTTTGGAGTTATACAAATGTAAAATTGTTATCAGTGACAATCTCAATACAACTGGTATACTGTATCCTCAATCAAAATCATCACTGACAGTATTATTATTAAATTTTTTTTAAGTAATTTTTTTAATATATCAATATGAGCATTTTTAACATGGTTAAACCATCCTGTTTTATTCTTCTGGTTTGTCGTTCGGGTATCATGCCGTGTTTTTACAACCATTCTGGCCGACGTTTCGGATTCCATTACAAGTCCATCCATGATGCGTTGTTATGAGTGAGAATGTTGTGGTTAATTAAGTATTGGCTTGCAACATCATGTCGAAAGCAAAGTAAGAACTTTGTCAATATTAAGTAACATGCAAACTTGGCCATCCAGGAAAATCAGCACCGGCTGAGCATTTTCTGGAAACTGGCCGTCATTTTGCATTTGAACTGAAAATCCTTGAAAGGTCTAAGAGTCTCCATGCACGTCTTGTCAAGATAAAAACATGGTATTCGGCGCTTTAAAGTCAATCTCGTCACAGATTCCGCAGAGATAGTGATCAGACAATAGATTAAACATACACACAACACAAGACAACTTGTGACAACACATGATTCCAACATGGTATTGCCACGTAACACAGAAACACCCTGCTTTCAGCATGGTATTGCTAGCCAATACTTAATACAACACTGACTACGTTCTCAGCTTGCTTTCGGCTAGGAAACTGGATTAAATATATAAAAGATTAACATGTGAACGAATAAAAAGAAAGAATAAACAGATGAAAGATTAACATGTGAAAAAACTCACTGCGCAGCGTTTCGATGTATCGGTTTTCATTTTCCAGCATGAGATGAATGGTCTGTGCTTTGGTAAACTCGACCTGCCGCTGTTTTTCTCGCTGAAATTAGAAGACAATCGATATTTTAAAACAGAAATGTATTTTGACAAATGTTAGATTTTTTGCCAGTATCGAAGTAAGGTACTCACGCCAACTGGCAGCGGAGCCGTGATGGTGCTATGCCTCTGCAGTCTCAGTACAACTGTCGGAGAAGCTGCAACAGAAAGATAAAATAAAGAAACTGAATTAGAATACACTTCACTATTGGCAATAATTGTACTTCTCTTATATGATCTACTCATAGAGATCTCTAGGAAAAGATAGAGGTGAGATCTCCATATTTACAATGTAGTCTGTAGTCTAAGCTTCAACCGTGGAGAGCCGTACTCTATTTATACATCATATGTTTGTTGGACTTCTAATGAAGTGGTCATTTTCCAAGTAGTGTCAATCCTTTTTCGCTAGTACTCTAAATATTGGGACCATTCCAAATACAGTATCTAATCTTACATTGAGTACTCGGTTTGGATTTGACTTAATGGACACTAGTGCTTAATTTGCATCCGCAAGAAATCAGCAGGTTTTCCTATTATTCAAGGCATTTTTCGGGCTCAAGCCTTATAAAATTACCCTGAATAATAAGTAGCTCGTTGGTGAAGTGTTCGAGTTCGAGCCCCATTCCAGGACACCAGCAGTTAGTCCTATTTTCATAGCACAAGCATTTAGCTTATTTTGAAAATAGTAAGAATACTGATGCAATACACATATCTATTTAAAAAAAAGTGTAATTATAAACGAAGCAAATCAAAAAAAAAAATGATACATTTAAATTTGCCTAAACTTGATGTACGTTTTAGTAAAAAAATATGGAAAACAGCTCAGTAAAGATGAGCTCAACAAACGTACCACTCAACGCTAGAGACATCATTTGAGATGAGGGTAAACACATCAATTTACAATAAAAAAATTGTTCTGAATAACTAGCTGCAGTTAAAAGACTTGTTTAAAAATCCAATAAAATTACTAGAAAAACACAGTACTTCAATAAACAACAATACACTTAAAACAACCGTAAAACAAACTGTGCATAACATTACTACTTATGCCATTTTCCACGCAAGTAAAACTACAAAACAACCGTAAATAAAATCTCAGTGTAGCTAAACACGAGCGCAAAATAAATACTAAAAAATAATCACATCTTATCAGCTGCACCACTTGGGTGTGTTCCGATGTTTCCACCGAGGTCCCGTTCACAGCCAAAAGGCGATCGCCCGTGCGCACCCCCACCCTCCACGCCGCCCCACCCTTCACCACGGACTGCACAACGACAGGATCATTTCCTGGAAGCAATAATAATTATAAAATAATTAATATATAACTCATCTCAAAATAAAATGAAATTATTATTATTATTATTGATAATGGGCAGGCAGCTTAAGCTGATAGGTCCATATCACTGTCTCTCATTTGAATATCCAGCCTATTCTTAAACTGATTGACACTGGCTGCAGACACAACTCCTTTAGGCAAACTGTTCCACATATTGACCACTCTATTGCTTAATGCATGCTTTCTTGGGTTACACGAGAACCGAGACTTGTTCAACTTCAAATTATATTATCATAAGCCGCCTCTATATTACTAGGAAAGTCAGCCGGAGTCCGAGGTAACCCAAAGTAGGTGTCTACACTGCGAGGAACTCACTTGCCCATAGAATAGTACTCCGCACGAACTTCGGGTCACTTCGGATTCCTTTGACTAAGACCAAATACCGACAACTTTCGGAAGTCGCCCAAGGAGAGGCGCAGTAGCACAAAGTACCCCTCCACACTATCGTATTCGCTTCGCTTCGGCTGACTTCGCTAGTAGTGTAGAGGCGGCTATACATTTAAAATATTTTAGAATAAAATTATACTTTATTCAAAAGGAGCGAAATTATATTGTAGTGACATTTTTAATATAATTTATAAAAATTTACTCTGTTTTCACCACTTGTGTATTGAAAATATCAACATGTTTCAGGACCAATGGCCACTTTGTTAGGATACAATGTATACTAACAAATTAAAAATCGAGGTATAGGCAGTCAAAATATTTTTAAAAAATATAGGAAATGAATATAATTAATTACTAACAGGAAAACAAATTTAAGTCAACTATTTGTAAAAAGCACCATTCTCATTTCATTCATTTTACATATATTTTTTTTTTATGTTTCGATTGTCTATACTTAGATTTTTAATTTGTTAGTATACATTGTACCATGACAAAGCGGCTATTGGCCCTGAAACATGTTGATATTTTCAATATATAAGTGGTGATAATTCAATATATTAAGTACATTTTTATTAATTATACATAAAATTAAACTAATCGCAAAAATAATCGTACATTTTGTATGAGAAAATTGGAATTTCTCTTAATACATTTTCTAGTTACGTATGTTTAATTGGTGCTTTCCTCAAGAGGATTTCGAAGAATACGTATTTAGATATCCAATCTTAATATTGATAATTGTATTCGGTGAAATTCTCTTGCGAAATCGTTTACAAGTAAATCACAATAATGGTATTTAACCATTATAGATGATTGATACCCAACAGTATTCTTGGTATAGACTGACTCTGGACGTGAGATAAATATAATGGATTTAGCATTTAATTTAAAATGATCAACATATACAGGATTATTTGGAAAACATTAATAACCTCGCAGGACTGTATTCCTGCCTTGATTATGAGTTGAAAATGTTCAAGCTGTCATGACCTAATATCATTAGTTATAGTTATACGACATCAAAGTTTGCATTTTTTTCCAATATTTCTGACATACTTTTTGTAAAACGTTCGACTATCATTACAGTAACCTATATCGATCACGAAAAATTCATTTGTTTCAATACAAGTTAAATAAAATGATAAAAACCCCGAAATATTTCCAATTAGAATGTTTTCCAATTGGAATTCAAAAGTTTTTATTATTTTATTTGACTTTTAATAAAGGGAATGAATTTTTCATATTCGATATAAGTTACTGTAATGACAGTCCAACGTTTTACAAAAAATAAGTCAGAAATATTGAAAAAAAAATGCAAACTTTGATGTCGCATATCTCCATAACTATTGATATTAAGTCATGATAGCTTGAACATTTTCAACTCACAATCAAGGCAGGAATATAGTCTTGCGAGGTTATTAATGTTTTCCAAATAACCCTGTATATTTTTAAATATATAAATAGTTATAGTTGCCGTGTGCAGTATTAAGACCTGAGCATTTGTCATGTCACCAAACCAACATTTGAATCATGGACGTGCTCTGTTTTGCATCAGGCTGCAATATGCGTATCATCAAAACGAGGTCACATCAATTACATAATATAACTGTAAACAGAAAATATGCAAAATATACATTCCGAATATTAAAATTATAATTTTTATCATATTATTTTATTTATTCTTCACAGTCGAATTATGTACACAGCTGATGTAAGTCTGTATTTAAAAAGAGAATTTGTGCGAAGTAATGCATCTGGCTGATGTACTTGTTGGTCCAGTCGCATACTCTTAACGACTGTAAAAAACACCTAAAAATGTTGATTTAACTTGTCCCGTTTTTGTATAATTTTCAAGAAGATAGTCTTCAAAAGCCTTTAAAATATCAGTTCAGTTTGAAATTATAAACGAACCAAATCAACAAAAATGATACCTTTAAATTTCCCTAAACTTGGTGTATGTTTCTTGTAAAAAATGTATTTCTAGTATGGAAAAAAGCCCAGTAAAGACGGGATTGACAAACCTACTACTCAACAAAGCTGGATACATCATTTGAGAATAAAATAATTGTTCAGAATAGCTAGCAGAAATTCTTGAATGCCGTTTCGTCCATACGTTGTTCACGACATTTAAGTAATACGCATTAAAATGTCCAACAAATCGATGATTTTGAGTTTTTTGTGTATTTCATATGTATTTATTTATATCTTTAATTCCAAGTATCCAAAGTATCATGATGAAAAAGTAAATGTTCGACTATCATTACAGTAACTTATATCAATCACGAAAAATTCATTCGTTTCAATACAAGTTAAATAAAATGATAAAAACCCCGAAATATTTCCTATTAAAACGTTTTCCAATTGGAAATCAAAGGTTTTATTATTTTATTTGACTTTTAATAAAGGGAATGAATTTTTCATATTCGATATAAGTTACTGTAATGATAGTCGAACGTTTTACAAAAAATAAGTCAGAAATATTGGAAAAAAATGCAAGCTTTGATGTCGCATATCTCCATAACTATTGATATTAGGTAATGATAGCTTGAACATTTTCAACTCATAATCAAGGCAGGAATATAGTCCTGCGATTTTGAGTTTTTTGTGTATTTCATATGTATTTAATTATATCTTTAATTCCAAGAAAGAAAAACATACATTGTGCAATAAATAACATTTTTTTATTATAAAATTATTATTTTTTCTTTCTTGGAATTAAAGATATAATTAAATACATATCAAATACACAAAAAACAGAAAATCGTCGATTTGTGGGTTACGATATTATACGTTGGAGCCGTCGAAATATTGAACAGATAAAATAAAGAATAAATTTTTACCTGAGACGGTCATGCCGTACCCCTTGTCATCCTTGAGGACGGTCACCGTGTGCAGTTGGCCTGCCCCGCCCCCGTCGGCTCTGCCAACACTCATCTGCAAATCACAGTTTAGATGATTGATAGTTTATTTGGTCAGTCTGTAAATACGCAGGCGTTTTGTGAAATGGCAAAGGAAGTAAAGTTCTTTCACAAAAAATAGGTATTCTCGTGTGCATTTTGGAACATAATGGAAAGATAGGAAAATAACATTTTAACATTAAAACATAAAGAACGCCAATCGCTATTGCTTGCCCAACGTAACTTGGCGTGCGGCGAATTTTGAACTAAAACCCGCTCCGCCCGCACCCGGCGGTAACCCCTCGCCCTGTCGTTTAGTTCAATTTTGTGTTTGGTCGGGAGCTGTGACATCTTGATTACCAATATACACTGAATTATTATGTCCAAAACATCCTTAGCAATCCGGGATGGTGCAAGAACAATTGCCAATGAAGTTTTAAAGTTTTTCGAAGCTGAAAAAGCGAATAATGGACCGATATTACCGTCTAACAGTTTGACAGATAGAACGGCCGCCATTACTGCACGGTTTCTTTAGTGCTGCCCGACCAAATTTCTGTATTTAATACGACACCGGTCACCGGACATTTTGTACATTATGTATTGTGTAATTAATTTACGCCCTGACAACTTCTGTTAGGCGATAGGGACGCCCTCACTCGCACGCCAAGTTATAGTGGTACGTTTATATCACCTTTCCAATATTTGTTAATTCTACTACGTACCAAAAGATCACATTTGTGTGACTTTCCATTATTGTTTTATAATGAAAAGTGATACATTTACATTTAATACATCTTTTTTAAAAATCGAGTACAAGAATATCCCTTTTAAAATGAACGGATAAATATGAAAACAATTATAATATTTTGTCAAAGAATAGCAACACAATAAAATTTGCAATAGAGTGTGATATTATCAAACGTCACGCACCTTAATGAAAGGCGTTGAGTTTACAATTTTGGAAATTTGATAACATGTAAATATACATGTTTTACAACTTTTTAAATACTAAATCAAGAATATGACTATTGACAGAATTTATAGATATAGATGCCATTCCAATATTCATTAATCTCAGCATTGTACAGCAGTATGTACTAGTTGTAACCTGTCAAAAATGACGAAAATTGTTTCACGTCTTTCTTAAGCCTTAGTATATATTTATAGCATATTTTTGGCGTTCCACAGAGAGGCGGCAACGTGCGAAGAGCGGCCGGTTCGGGTTTGCTAGCCCAATGCTCAATGTTTTGTAATTGCTTCCACCATATTATACATAATAATAAAAATGTTTCACAATTAAATTGTTAGTTGACAACCTTGCATTAGTATTTTCGTTACATTTTGTTCAAGAAATCCTTGATCAAATATAAATATCTTATTACACAGGATGTAACAGAACTAGTCCACAATACTTTACAGATAAATTCCTGCTTAAATTGTGAGTCGAAAATTTTCAAGCAGCAATGAACTGAAATTAATAGTTACGGAAATAAGCGACATCAATGATTGCATTTTTCAATATTTCTGACATATTTTCTGTAAAACATTGGGACTGTGATTAAAATAACTTATATTGATTGTTAAAAATTTATAGTCTTTAATACAATTAAAATAAAATGATTTTTTGCGAGGTTTTAGTTATTTTACTTCACATGTATTAACCTTTTAAATTTGTTATTACCACATGGGTTATTGTATAATATCTATAAAATGCTGGGAAGTACCATTCACAAACAGCAGATTGACTTTAAATGGACAACTTTGAAAATCGCGTTTAAGTAATTCTGTCTCTGCAAGGTTGAAAAGTGTGTGTAATCACGGTGGCATTTATCAGACGCGTGCAGTGAGAACATTGAAGCATGATCTTTACGCGAACAAAAATTTAGGAAAAAAAATGAAATAAAATATTTGTGAGATATATTTAAGTAGTATAATAATGATATATTTAAATCTGATAATGTGATACTAACTGTGAAAGGAATATTACATGATATATATTTTAATTTGTTTTTTTTCATAATATATGCTTACGTAAATGTCATGCTTTAATATTCTCACTGCACGCCCCTGGTATGCCACGCCGTAGGGTTTAAGTGAATACATTTTTAATATTCAATGACAATCACTTCCATGATAAACCAACATTTTACGGAAAATAAGTCAGAAATACTAAAAAAAAAATGCAAAATTTGATGTCACTTATCTCCTTAAGGCTGGACATTTACTGCAAATGCATATTTCGGTGTTTTTTTTTTTTTTACGAAAATGTGGGTTTTTATTATTTATTTATATCAGAATGTATACTCTAGACTGCAATTTTTTAGGGAAATAATTTAGATAGAACCTTTGTTATTATATAAAAGTAATAAACTGGACATAATTTAAGTACAATAATTAATAAAATATAAGTATTAATCCACTGGCCGCGGCCAAAAAATCGTTTTTAGTACCCTAGGCGGCGCTAATTTTTAATAATATTTATATGTACGTATGTTTTTTTATACGTATAAAGTATATTTCATTATCTAGAATCGGTACTAAGGAAATTAAGAAATATTCAATATTAATAAAGTTATAATGTTTTTTCTTGATTTTAAAACCCTTTTTATTTATATAAAGAGATGAATTTAAACAGTATACTCTATTTATTCCCTTACTTTGAGGCTTTACTCACTTAATAAAAGTTTTTTTTTAATTAAAACACCTTAATTAATATTTTTAAATAAAAAAACGCCGAAATATGCATTTGCAGTGAATGTGCCATCTTAACTATTGATATTAGATCATTGTTGCTTGGATATTTTCGACTCAGAATTTAGGCAGAAATCTACCTGTAAATTACTGTCAAAAAGCTCGTTATTAATAATCAAATACGAGAATTTTTAAAACTAAATATCAAAATCAAATTCTGAAAATCCAATATTGCATTTTTGGCTCAGGATTGGATTCAATGTTCACAAAGAGAGGAAGAATTTGTATTTTTGGAAACTTTGAGAATAACAAAATGTACAATGGAAATTATAGAAATGGACAGGCAAAAAAGATGAAACATCATAGCAATGTTTACTCATAAGCGACCTCATCGGACATTATGTTCAATATTCAGTTATTAGAGTCACGTTTTTAAGAAAATATTTGTGGCTCATTTCTTTTGAGTTTACAAAGACATTTCATTACAGTGAACACAGGAGTTTTTTTTAAAATAAAATATAAATATTTTCATGATCTTCGGATTGATATTCTTCTTTCTGCTTTTGTTATCTCCGATGATTACAATAACATTCAAGAATATGTTTTGATTACTTTAGTGAGTGGGATGGCAAGAAAGTAAGAAAGAATTCAATTTTATATACTTATTGACAGGCGCGTGCAGTGAGAACATTGAAGCATGACTTATGTAAAAATATATTGAAATAATTCAATGAATACTTTCAATTCATTCCATACCAATTCATCGAATACTTTTTTAAACAGAGAGCACCCGTGTGATAAATGACACACCAATAAAAAGTAAATACATTTATTTTTAAATTAAGTTGAGACATCTGTGGTGTGGGATATAATTTTTCGAATTAGACATTTTATTCCTACGTCTAATGTCAAAGCTAATTCAGCCGACTAAAATTAAAAAAAATTAAAATTGGAATATTCTTCAAATTGATGAATCTCGGAACTACTAGCTAGCCTTTTTAATGTTCAATCGTAATGGAAAATTATTAATTTCAATCAAAATAATTACTAAATCTCGTCAAAAATGATTTAATAAAGTATGGTCATCCACTTTACATAAATGTTGATAGTTTCAGAGCTCTAGCTAGTCGAGAAGTTGGTAAAAAATCATTTATAAGATTCCGCCACAACAACAAACAAACAGACAAATAGAGTTAATTAAAAGCATATAAAAAGAGTCATGCTTCAATGTTCTCATTGCATGTCCCTGCCTAAAGACCAATTGAAAATCTGGATTGCAATGTGTCTATGGCTTTATTATGAAACATATTCAATTATTATATTGAATTATAAAAAAAATTTGTACTGGACACTACATTCATAAAAATTATTTAATATTTTTCCTATGTTTTAAAATTAGATATCAGAGATCATCAGATCACTAAGCGAGCATCATAACCATCACACTAACGAACTACTCATATAAGCTTTTATATATTTCTCACATACGCTTCGAACAATGCAAAGGACAAAGCTACCAGTGAAATATTTTTTACTCATGAAGAATGTGAACACCTTATATATTTCTCATATATGCTTTGAACAACGCAACGGACAAAGCTACCACTGGAACGTTTACACATGAAGAATGTGAACATCTTATATATTTCTCATATATGCTTCGAACAATGAAACGGACAAAGTTACCACTAGAACGTTTACACATGAAGAATGTGAACATATTTTTCAGTTATTTATTTATCCCATTTATTCCTGCTCAGGCCATATGACAGATATATTCGGGATAATGTAATTGTTATTATATCACAAATGTCCTAATACTTTATCTTGGCATTTGTGTGGTGACTCCTAGCGTTAGCATTTCAATCTAAATATAAAGACATACCAAATTTTAAAATTAGAGTTTCTGTCTGACAGCGCCTAATTTTTCATATTATTGATTTGTATAGATACTTGCTAATGTTGAATTATTTAAATATTGTTAGTAAGCAGGAAGAATTTTTACAAATTGAAAAAATGCTTATATTTCCTGAGAACACTTCAACTGTAAGAAAATGCAAATATTTATATATATTTTTTAATAATATATGTTTTATTTGGTATTAGGGCTGTAAAATATTTGCAAATATGTATGGATAGTGTTAAATAATGGGGTAGACATTGTAGTATTAATATATGTTAATTGGTTTCTTTAGGCAGCTCTTAGGGGTCATGTTTTTTGATACTTTGACCAATGTCAGGTTTTGCTGATGATACAAAAAATTTATGGATGAGAGCAAAGTTAGAGTCTTTCTCAAAAATAGTATCAACATTACAGCATCGCATTAATAGCAAAGGACCTTAATAATTTTGAAATCAGTTCGCCCATCTATGAGGAACTTGATTTTTATATAGATACATATAACTGAAAGTTGGAATATTCTAGAGAAAACCTTAAAACCGAAAACTGAAAAAAAAAAAAAAAAAAAAAGAAATTGTAATAAAAATTATTGACATAAATCGACTGCCCCAACGAACGAGGAAGTAACTCAAATAAATCGATTTTTCAGGGGGACACTTTTAAGTTTCAAACCGGATTTCTAATTCTTTTTTTAATCTTCTCAATTTTTTTTTGTGTGTATGGTAATATTTAAGACGATCTTACTAGTAATTGAGATTTTTTATTATAATTTACATTCCTACCTACTTCGATATTACATTGAAAAAAAATGGTTAACTGATTTACTAGTTTTGTAAAATTCATATTTTTACCTGTTAAATATTGCATTTGAGATACTGCTCTCTTTGCTGCAGATAAGCTGTTTAATTAATTAATTAATTAATTATATACCTATACAAAAATTAATCAACAATCGCTCAGGTAGTTTGCATGTGTTGTAAGAATGGAAACGGAGAAAACAGTAAGAAAGATAAATGACGCAAGTGTTAACGGTGCCAGAAATAGAGGGAAGACTTGACTGGACCAGGTAAACCAGATACTGATAGATGGTCCTGTTAGGAGCTCAACAATCAATGATGAAAAGATATAGGTGAGGCGAGAGTTGTGTGTCACAACAGAAGAGAATGGAGCTTCATCCACTTTGCGTGTCCATATGGAAAAGCATGATGGTGAGTAACTTATTTATCATTAAAGGATACAAGGGAAACTATTTCAAATGGCAACCACATAATTCTGTGGGTAACCACACCTCGCGGGGCGACGGTGATTTATAAATAACTGATAAGATATTTTACAAGAAACGTGAAGGATAAAATAACACATATAGATATGATTACTTTATTAACTTTGTGTATCAAATCAATGTGATTAGTTCGAAGATATTTATTTGAAATAATAAGTATAATTATGTGTAATTTAGAGTGCTTAATTATAAACCTTTTTCAAAATAAACAGAACTTCAGATTAATAAACCATATATTATAGAAACTGCCAATGCCTGGTGTTCTCTGGGATTCAGATTTAGTTATAATGAAAAAATAGTGAGTTGGGTTAGCGCCTGCTGTTTAGATAACAACTAGTATTTAAAATGAAAAATTGTCATGCAAGCTTATGGACATGAATTTGTCAAAAGGTGTATTTTCAATATTTTTTAAAAATAAAATCTAGATGCATTACATGCTTTTGGGCCTGACATTGAAAATGCCTGTCCGTTGAACATAATCTTATGGCAACGATTGATCACTTCTACAAAACTTTCTGCGACTATTAAATGCATATTAAATGGTCATAAAAAAATAAGTATTCATTTATATTTTCCAATACTAAAAGGAATTTAAAACTCGATAATTTAACATTGTACACCATACGCTAACGATTCACCTTTGAGAAAGCATAAATTATTATAATTTAATGAATGTACTTCATTTGAAGAAATTACCATACAGAAGAGATATCAGCGACATAGTGTTCCTATTTAAAATTATCAAAATGTATGTTACATATGTTGGACTGCCCTGAAGTTATTTAGAAGGTCTCGTATAACGTACCAAGACAAACGAGACATCACAAAGTGTTCTTTTTAGGGACCCACGGGAATAACTATGCATTAAATTCACCCTTAACATGCATGCACCACCTTGGAAACAAATTCCCGAAATTAGTAGACATTTTTTGTTGCAGGAGCATACCCGAATTAATTACTTAGAGTCAGAATATGGCAGTAGAATTAATCATAGTTTAATGGACTGAATTTTTATTTATTTTTTGTTCCCCGTGAATTGAGTATGTATATATATATATAATATATATATATATATATATTATATTATAATATATAATCTATAAATATTTATTTATTTATTTTAAAGTGTCCTAATTATTGTCCATTTCTTTTTAAATATGTTTTACTTAATTCTGTATTAATTTTTTTTTTGAATTGAAATTGAAATATAAATTAAAATGAACAATTATATTTTCATTTTAATTTATATTTCGAAATGTTATTGTCGAAATTAAAATTTGTGCAGCCAAGCAGCACCAAGTAATAATCGCAGCGCAAGACTGAGTAAGGTGGAAGAGTGCTGTGCAAGAGATAGGCCCCTGACCCGAATGAAGAAGAAACGGCATAATTGAACAATACGGTAACCATAACCGCTCTTTCTGAGAGTTAGTATCCACGGTATAATTGAGTGCCCTGATTTCGAAATAAAACAGAATTGACCGCGAAAGTAAACATTAAAGAATATATTACACTTAAAATTTTTTAAAATTTCACCATACATTTTTACGTGAGTCACTTTATCTAATGACAAGCGCATATCATAAACTAGAAAAAAATATTACGCAACAAAAATACAAAGAATTAGTGATGCAACGAATACTACTTTCACGAATACGAATATCAAACCTACTATTTGACGAATATGAATATCAAACCTACTATTCGGCGAATACGAATAATTCAACAAGGTAATAAATAATAGAGTCCCCGAACAAAACAAAATAAACTCGTCTCAATGGGCCAGCATTGTTTTGGGACTAGTTCACTAACAACTCATGTACACAAACCTATATCTTTATTCTTTAAAACAAAAACAAACAAATAAAGTTATACCTATTCAAATTTAATATAACCAGGATTCTTATCGAAATGTTTCCAAATACCACTTTTTTCACGCTTACGAGAGGTCATGTTGTTAGATTTATATTGAAATTATTTTATAAGAGTTAACACTTTTACACACAACGGAAATAAAATGGAACGAACAATACGTATTACAAAACAAAAACAACATGGAATGAGCACCTAAACTTTTTAAAAACCCAAAAAAAAAAAAGATGGAAGAACTCATGTTATGCTGTGAAACAAGAAACAATTGACAGCTTGAGTTCCATAGAAAAAATAATTTGAGAACTCAACAAATCCATTCATTCAATGTAAGAGGAATCCCCGATAATAGAGGTGTGTTCGGATACACGGTGCACAGTCAAACCGTAATTTGCGTTGCGTTCAGTTATAAATATGTAGTTTGTTTTTAATATTCGTGATGATATTCAGCGAATACGAATATTTGTGATGATGTTTGTGATGATATTCGGCGAATACGAATATTCGGTAAATGTCTACTATTCGGCGAATACGAATATTCGTATTCGTTGCATCGCTACAAAGAATACATAGAGGATTCTTTGTGTTTCTAATGTCTGTAATTCGCGTGAACATTTGGTATTATCTATAAATAAAATTTTCATCAACAATATCTTGCCTATGATTTACCTACACTCGTCCTTAGATAAACTCTCTCAAATATCAAAGTGTATGATGAAATTAGGGAAACTTTAAAGTGTAATAACAATTTAAATACTAAATTCTGTTTTATTTTGAAATCAGGACACTCAACTATACCGTGGATACTTACTTTCAGAGGGAACGGTTATGCAGGGGCATGCAATAAGAACAAGAAGCATGACTTTTTCCTAAGCATATATTTTGAAAAGAAACCAAAATAAATAAAAAAATATATATAAATAATTAACATATTATTCACATTTTAATATTTCATAATATCCTGCCAGATAAATATTTAATTTCGATTTTTTTTAAAAATATATGTTCAAATAAAAGTCATGCTTCTTGTTCTCACTGCACGCCTTTGCGGTTATGGTCACCGTATTATTCAATTTAGCCGAAGAAATGTTACATAAAAAGTTCAAAATTATTTAAGGTCCTGATAATCCACACCCGATCAATTGAGAGTCTACTGCTGTTAAATAATAATAATTTTTAAAAATAGTTTAATGAATTAATCAAATAGTGTAAACTACTATATGTATAAAATAAAGAGGATTAAAAAAATTAAATAACCCTAGAAAACTGAAATTCACCCAGGAACAAGGACACCCAGAAGACATATTTTTAAAAATAATTTATTTTTTTCTGTCAAATTAATTAGTAATAATTATTTAACTATCCAACATAAAGTTTAAAAACAAATGTGTTAAATTACTGTAGGTAATTTCTATACAATATACAGGTGGTAGAAAAAGTCATGATATTTTTAGGTTAGTTACCAAGCTCTGTGAAAAATAATGTCCAGTATTTTGATTATGTGACTGAATTCATTTAAGAAATATTATACGTATTACAGTAAATAAACAAACAAAAGTATTCTAATACATTAAAAGCAGTTGGTGACGTTTTTTAAAACAAAGAAAAATACCTAGGACAAGGAAATAGATTGTAAACATTGTTGCAAGTTGTCAATAACAAGGCTGCTAAATTAAATTATTCCGCAATCTTAGTTATTCTGATTTCAAGATTTACAGACGCAGCTCTGTCTAATTTATGTCATAAATAATAATGCAAGTGACCAATAAAAAATGACAGTTTTATATGTACTAGGTACCTGACAATTATTATCGCGAGTACAAACCATGAAGGAAGCTTGTCAAGTGTCATAAAGGTTCCCCAGCGGCTAATCTAACATCGCGTGTCATGTTATATGCAGTGCTTATAAAGGATTGGATTCAATTAAGAAATCCATCTTAATAACAAAATGAGCGATCTTACAAGACACGGCAAAATCGGTCCAGGAAGACGATTAGAAAATATCGCTTGGTTAAAAGACAAAGATTATATTATAACGTAAGACCTAATTGGATAATTTTAAATATGGAATTAAACTCTTATCGAATAGAATTGCGGTAATGCAGCCTACACACACTCGTGTCAATTCTTATGTCATATCCAAACATAGACCTAAACTATTTAAAAGTGACAATTTCAAAGGTATATATGGTCATACTTTTGCAGAAGCTAGTATAGAATTTAATAGGAAGGTGAAAGAAGGTGTATCCGGCACCATAAACGTAAAATAATAAATGCAAACGGGTGCAAAACAACATTGATACGATTTGGGAGTGACATTTCTTCAACAAACAAATTGCATAGAATAAAAGATCGCTTATTCGAAATGGGGACGACTCTTTCTATCGCTACAATAAATAACACGACAGAGAGAGACAACAGTCTAGTCGCGGTCAGGATCGAGCAGCAGGATAATACAAATTCTCAGAAAAGTTTTTCTAAGTGTTCAAAAGTAACAAAAGAAAATGTTTGTTACCGCACTCACTTGTCTTTCTTTTAAATCATTTGATGGACGAAATAAACCAGCAGCGGTATTCGCCCTGCAGTTATTATTATGCCGTCGTCACAGCGAGTTACCAACTAGAACAGAAGTTCGTCTGTCAACCAGAAACGTGTACACTCGTTTAAGAAAACAGCACTAGGACAAAATGGCCAGATGAATATCACAAGTATTGACATACGATAAAACACTTAAAAAATGTCAGTCTACTTAAGGCACCGAATTTCATAAAAAAATATCAGAATCCCCAAAACGAAACGCACGACCGACCATCTTAGATTTCGATACACCACTAAAAAGCCTGACGTTAATGTAGAAATCTGTAAACACCACAAATGCATTAATGAACTGTGGATGCAAACTTCTGTCAGAACTTATGATGATGTTAACGTTAGCGAACGTTAGATGTCGCCGCACGGGTTGACGTAAATTTAAATTGATAAAAACTTTTCCCACCATTTTTCTCATTACAGCGGTAGTAAATGATATATAATTTACGCCCAAATACGTTTACCTACCTGCTACAAATAAATCGGAATATTTACGAGACAATAAAGCTAATCAATCCATATTAGGTACCTAGCTATCACCAATTGCTTGCTGCCAGGCCCTGCTGCCGGCAAGTCAGTGGCAAACTTATCAAATTAATGATCATTTGGTTTGATCCATGTCAAATACATACGTACAAATGCACTTTTTTCGGAACAAATAGTACCTACTTACCTAATCAACGAAAATCCTCGTTCCGCCTCTGCAGAGCTTATTGCATTAATAATATTTTTAGCTTTTGTGACCATTTCAGGAAGTTCATCACGATTATCTCTTAAATTATTATAGATATAAGAAATATAATTTCACTTAGAATCCTAATATTATCTTCGCCAGCTCTCCATCTAATTTACAGTTTCCACACGTCTTTAACAAACCCATTAAAATAATTTAAAACATCCGTATTTTAAGATCCAACTCTCCGAACCAAAATTATTTTAGCAATCGGCTCTGCAAAGCCGGTGCGAACCCATAGCAGCAAACCACTGGTGGTATCCTAAAAATTCGTACGTTGTATCCTAAATAAATCTGTCAATTGGTGGTATAATACAAAGTGTTTTGTTGTTAATTATACAGGGTTATTTATAAAACATTAATAACCTCGCAGGACTATACTCCTGCCTTGATTATGAGTCGAAAATGTTCAAGCTATCGTGACCTAATATCAATAGTTATGGAGATATGCGACATCAAAATTTACATTTATTTTTCAATATTTCTGACTTATTTTTTGTAAAACGTTGGACTATCATTATAGTAACTAATATCAGTTACGAAAAATTCATTCCTTTTAATACAAGTTAAATAAAATGATTAAAACCCTGAAAAATTCCAATTGGAGTGTTTTCCAATTGGAATTCGAAGGTTTTTATTTTTTTATTTGACTTGTATTAAAGGGAATGAATTTTTCACACTCGATATAAGTTACTGTAATGATAGTCCAACGTTTTACAAAAAATAAGTCAGAAATATTTAAAAATAAATGTAAACTTTGATGTCGCATATCTCCTTAACTATTGATATTAGATCATAATAGCTTGAACATTTTCGACTCACAATCAAAGCAGGAGTATAGTCCTACGAGGTTATTAATGTTTTCCAAATAACCCTGTATAGATTATCTTTGCCTCATATAATGCAGGCTTTACTAATCTTCCGCGGTGCGTAGCCACACTTATCTTATAATATTCTGAAATTTACCTCGTGCTGTGGGGGTGAGGTGTCCGCAGACGCCGAGGGTTGGGGAGGGTGCCAGTCACCTGCCTGCAGTGCAGTAGCGGACTACTGCACGGTAACCTCGTCTCTGTAGGGAGACGCGAAATATAGATTGCCTTATTAGAGCCGGGTACGAGCAGATAGAACACTTACCTTTGAAGGAATATTTTTGTACGTGTAAGAAACTGTATCGTGGTAAAAGACGTGTATTAAGGGGGGAGATATGCACTAGTTTGTAAAGGTTTTGTTGGGGGATGGAGGTTGGCTGGTGGGAAGGGGAGATGAATGGGGGATGCGCGCGAGCATCTCAATCATCATAAATAAATGGTTAAAATATCCCTATTTTTAAATAATCGCGGACTTGCAAATATTTAGTTTTTATCTAATTTAATCTCATAGAGTAGTAGCCAGCGACCGACAGTTATGTATCTACGTTATTAAGACAAAAGTATCAAACCTGAAATATTTTATGTAGATGTACACTGTGTAAGTGTGTAAAACGTGTAAGTAATGGGTATAAAAAATGTGTAAGTTTAATGTTAAAATATAAGGTTATATTGTTAAATAGCGGCCCGAATAAAATATATAAAATCCAGATTTGTTACTAAAACGTAAATGACATGACTATTTATAGAGTTTCAAAGCTTCCGTTAATTCACTGTCCCGTTAGTTCATCCATCTTCTTTCTTTTGTCCAGACTTCATATACATATTTCTTTAATTCATATTTTTTCTTTTGTCTAGATCTCGTATATGCAAATGCAGATGTATTTATCAGATATCTTTATGTTATATATCTTTTGAACTTCTTTTTCTTCTTATCTCTTCCCTTTTTTACTAAGTAGATCTGTCCTTCCCTATCCAATTCTGATTCCCCTTTTACCTATAATTCTTTGACTTTCATAGTTTGTTCGTTACTTAAAAATTTCACTTTTTTTGTATAAATGAAGTTATTGTTGCTATATGTTAATATATAAAATGTTAACTCTGTGGAAACTTGTAAGATAGTCTCTATAATATGTAATAATCATGTGTAATCTGATTTTTATATTTATTGTTAGTTTCCCATGAATAAATAAAATAAAATAAATTAAAATATTAAAAAATCAGGTTTGTTTTTTACGTTTTATTTACTCATTTTTGTGTACCTGTTATCTGACAAAATCCCCTGAACTCAGATGTTATCCAAACCTTCTTACCTACTAGTTAGTATCTAGTGTATCTACATGTATCTACAGAAAATATTTCAGGTTTGCTATAATAACATTTATACATGGAAAATGGAAAATAAACGAAGAAAAAAGTTTCTTAATCGCTAGAGAATCGTTTTATTTAGTGTTAATGTCTTTCTTGTCGCTTTTAAATTTTCATGTCTCACCAATCGCTTCACGTAGGTACCTAGGTAGGTACTCATTCTGTATTTAACATCCCAACGTGCAGAAATAATTCTGGAATATAGAATGTGCCGAACCTACAATGACCTGTTTACTGACATTGATGTAATTGCAGTTTCATTAAAAATATTTTAGAACCAAGTACTGTATATTTTAAGACACAGACACTAGATGTCATGTTTTTATTTTTATATATTTTTTCCTTTTTTTCGATTGTTTTTTCTCTGCCAAATGTGTACGTGAAATATGCTCTGATTCTGTTACTTATCATATCGTTCATTACACAGCTATACTATTTTTGTTCAAACTTGTAACTCTATATGTTTTATTTTCATAAATAAAATAAATATTTAGTAACCCAGCAATTAAACATTGATAACACTGCAAAAATCAAAACACTATAACTCATTCACAAGCTGGCAAATGGTGAATGAATTACACAAAAATCATCAACACTACACTAGAATGACTCAAAACTACCACATAACTCAGGCCAAAACAAAAACAGGACAATCACGACTAATTTGTAACGGATTAACATTACACAACAGACCAAACAATTGACTACCAACAATTTCGAAATACAAGTGACAAAAAAGCTGAAACCCAGCCAAATATTTTTATATTTGATCATGATCATTTTTGACTTTGTGTCTTTATTATATTATTATTATATTCTTATATTGGTAAAATGATGTATGAATGTAGACGAAGCGAAAGTTGTATGTCAGGACAGAAGAGTATGGCGCTCTATCCTCTCTGCCTACCCCCGCGGGGAAACGGCGTGATGGTAAGTAAGTAAGTAAGTAAAATGATATCCATAGACCTCTCAGGTCTCTGTCATATTTTAAATAAAAAAAAATAAAAAAATGAATTATGCCATTCAGTAATTAGGTTGTCAGTACTTACCAACGAACTTTAAAACATATAGATATACTCTTAGAGTATATAAGGATATACTCGCAGACTTCTCCTAGATAATTTATGGGGACAAAACTTGTCACCAAACACAACTCCCATGCCGCCACCATAGTAATAAACCATCACATCTGTGCAATAAATACATGTTGGGTGTAGGTACTATTGCATTTGGGTGTGCTTGGATTATCTTCACTTCTTTTTAAAAATCTGCTGGAAATGTATGGATAGAAAAGTGTATCAGACTGAACTTACTAGATCTCTAGGTACGTGATCGTTAAAAATAGTTTTGTATTGTGTTGATGCGTATTTTGAAACATAATCATACTGTGGTTTTTTATTTTTTTTGTAGTAATTAACTTGTTTTTAATAAAAAAGTAACTTTTAAATAGTGGGTGAGGATTGAAAGTGCGGGATTAAGTAGAATATATTGTTAAAAATCATCTCTTTATATGAATAAAAAGCGTTTGAAAATCATCAAAAAACGTAAAAATTTCTTGAAAATTTAAAAAAGTATAACTTTATTGATATTGAACATTTCTTAATTATCTTAGTACGGATTCAAGATAATAAAGTAAACTTTCTACGTATAAAAAAACGTAAGTAGGTATGCGTAGATATAAATATTCATTAAAAGTTTGTCTTGCCTAGGACACTAAAAAGGTTTTTTTTGGCCGCGACCTGTCGATTAATGCATATATTTTCTTAATTATCGTAAATAATGTTCAGTTTATTACTTTTATGTAAGAACAAAAGTTGTATCTAAGTTATTGCCCTAAAAAATTGCAAAAAAACTCACATTTTCTTAAAAAACGCCGAAATATACATTTGCAGTGAATGTGCCGCCTTAAGAGTATTTTTTTCTTTCTTTCTTTTTCTTAGTTGATGTGTTCATGACTAAGTACTGTAGTCATTTAATCTGTGCCTTAAGCCTGAATGCATGTCCATGCGGAGATATGTATATCATTTTAATTAAAACAAATTAAAGAAGTCTCATACAGACGAAGCTATTTATGTGGAAAACGTGTAAGGAAGTCTTTATAGAGTAGCCCAGGTGTATGACCTGTATGAGCTGGCTTAAGTTATCACTTTACACAATGGAAGATTCACCGATTATATATTTTGTATATGCATCTATGGCATGAAGTGTCAAAATTTATCATTTTTAAACTTGAAATAACTGCTTTTAAACCAGCAAGCTCGAAAATTTGACTTCATTTATGTAATCAGGACCCTTTATTACAAAAGGAACAATTTTTCTTTCATCAAAATTCAAGTTCGGTTGTGTTATTGACTATAGCCAATTGACTTCTATAATTATTTTATTTAATTCAATTTTTAAAAAAAAATATTGATTGTATTATTTGTATAAATCTACTTATTTTATTTGATAAATTACACCAACATGTTTCAGAAAAACCTTTCCATCGTCAGGGTGTTGTATAACTGTCAAAATATATCAGAATGAAATGTCTTTTGTTTCTTGTTTTTCTAAATTATTTGAAAAATTATTTTAAATATTATTACTGAATTTCTTGATTACTCGCAATTATTGGGAAAAATTTAGAATTGGGCTAGTAGATAAATTTAATTGATTATTAATAATATTTTGTTTACTATTACATGCTTTACTAATTTCTAAATTAATTCTAAATTATATTATATATTCTTGATTTTAAATTATTCAATTTCAGACCAAAATTATTTATGTGTAAAATAGAAAGTCCTAAATTTTTATCAAAACCGTGATCATTTTCTAATTAATAAAATAATATAAGTAGATTTATACAAATAATACAATCAATATATTTTTTTAATGTCAATCTACAATGTTGCTGAATCAGTTGAAAAAATACAATTTGTGTTACAAAATGACAATAATAGCGGTGGTTAAACGAAATATTAAAATTACCATATATGAGGCGAGTGTTGAAGGCAACAGAATAGAGGGCGTCCGCGAAAGACCTGGCATGATCAGATACAAATAAGTGTTTGAGGATGGCCCTGTTAAAAGCCGCAACAACCGTAGAACTTGTATGAGAAGATGTATGAATGTGGCCGAAGCAAAAGTGGTGTGCCAGGATAGAAGAGTGTGGCGTTAAATCCTCTCTGCCTACCCCTGCGGGGAAACGGCGTGATGGTTAGTTAGTTAGTTAGTTAGTTTAAAATTACCACAACAACTGCGTGGATTCCAAGGTCATCGCAGTCTTGGTATTCCAGTGTGGATAGCGCAAATTTGGCCTGTAATAGGTTACACAAGCGAATTCGCTTTTAAACTGAACCCGAGTCGTGAAGAATACATCCGGATTAGCGTTAATCGATGCGATCTCGTTGTTGTAATTAATCATTCTGAGCAGGGTAGAGGAATAGCCTAGATTGGTATTGTAAAATTTCCTGTGAAATAGGGTTGGAGATTATATTGATCGGACAGCGATATTTGAGTAGCTTGTTGGTCTGGTGGTTAGGTCTTTCATGTAGCGATCCTGTGTTTCGAGCTTAGGAGACCAACAAGTTAGTCATAGAACAAGCGTTTAGCTAATTGATATATAAATAGTAAGAGTATTGTTGTGACATGAATTCCGTGTTCGCATCTCTACTAGAAAAAAAAATTCGTTCGTGTACCCACTCGTACGCGCGGTAGAAGTTATACTTGAAAACTAAAGGATTATACCTACAGGGTCATTTGGAAAACATTAATAACCTCGCAGGACTATATTCCTGCATTGATAATGAGTCGAAAATGTTCAAGCTATTATGACCTAATATCAATAGTTATGGAGATATGCGACATCAAAGTTTGCATTTTTTTCCCAATATTTCTGGCCTATTTTTTGTAAAACGTTGGACTATCATTACAGTAACTTATATCAAATATGAAAAATTCATTTCCTTTAATACAAATCATATAAAATAATAAAATCTTTTGAATTCCAATTCAATTAGAAAATTTTCATGGTTTTTATCATTTTATTTAACTTGTATTGAAACGAATACTTTGATGTCATATATCTCCATTACTATTGATATTAATGGTCATGATAGCTGGAACATTTTCGACTCATAATCAAGGCAGAAATGCAGTTCTGCGAGGTTACTAATGTTTTCCAAGTAACCCTGTATATTAATGACACTCAAAGTAATGAGTCGAAAAAATCTACATGGATCATTGTCGATAATTCTGTCGAGTTTGTCGGAAAACAAAAACATTCTTAAATTAGCGATTCGCGTCTTTGACAAGCCCTGCTCTTAATCTAGATATAATAATTTTGTCACTGTTTGTCCTGTAAGTCCGTAACTTCATGGAATTCACGAAAAAAAGCGAAATTGGAGAAAACAAAAAAATACTCGAATCTCGACACGCGGACCTCGGGGTGGCGACTAGGACACAGCCACCACCGCTTTTTCGTAACCCGTCAAAAATATACTATATATTTTAGATTGAATTAGTGGTATAATAAATAGTTTATTTTATTATATTTATTCGGAAAACCAACAGCTAACAATAATTAAGTAAATACAAAGAATGGGAAACATAAAAGCCGATTGTAGGTTTTCACTGATAGAATAAATTAAATAAATGAATGGCTCGCGGGCGTAAGTAAGCCGCGAACCATTAATTTATTTAATTAATTTATTTAATATATTCTTAATTAATTAATTTACGCCTCCTACGTTCCACTTTGGAGGACAGGCTTTTTATTATGTATAAATATAAATAAATATTTAAATTATGTCTAGTGATTTTTCACGGATTTACGGTTAGTATGTAATATATAAAGTATATTTTTGACGGACTAAGGGGACCGGTGGTGGCTATATCAGTTAATTACTGCGTTGCTGTTCCTCGGCGGTGTTATTTTGTTAAATTAGCCTTGAATTTGAACGAAATTATTATATTTAGATATTACTGGAACACTAATTTCAAGTGCATTTTGTGATAACGCATTTTCGCTACATGTCCCGCTATACGCATCCTCGCAACTTCTGTTACGATAAAAATTTTGCCCTCAATGCGCCAAAAAAAGATAACTAGTGATGGGTCGTCGACGTATTTACCGTCGACGAAACGAGACCGTCCACGTCCGTCCATTGACGAGACGATCAACTAGTTGAATTCGTCAACTAGTTGACGCGTCAACTTCGTTACGCGGACGTCGCGGACGTTCTATCTAAACATCGGGACGATGGTCAACCGTCTACGGTTCGACGCGACGCTGCTCGACGGCTCAACCGTTGGCTATTTTTATTACGTTAATTTTTAAAATCTAAAGAAGTTCGAAGGAATATAGTTTCGGGGAAAGTAAAACCGCTACTTGTGCTTATATGTAAAAAGAAATATTTTATTACTTATTTGTTTACGCTCATTATAGGCTTTTATATATTGTTTTATATACTTCTTTCTATATATAATAAAGAATAGTAGGTATACACAGCAATATCAGGTGTAAGCAGTAAAATATTAGTTCAATAAAAAATAAAATAATTAAACAGAATTGTTTTATTTTACACAGCGCAAAAATGGGAATTCACCGGAAAATCGCACGTGCACATCGCACAAATCAAGTAAAAAATAATAGATACTAGCTTATTAAGCCTATCTCACCGTACGCATGCATTCAAATTTTAAGTCTCTGTTATAGTTCGTGTACACAGATCTGCACTCTATGGTCGTGTACTTTAGAGTTGAAATTTGTATGAAAGAAACATTAAAAATTTCTAAAAATCCAAAATTATACTATAATTATCAATTTTTTTTAACGAAAATTAGATAGACCTTTTTGATCGTCGCCACGAGTCTGTTTGCAAAGTTTCAGCTCGATTGGATCACGGGAAAAGGGTTAAAAATCGATCCAAACGTTTTTCGTCAACCACGCTACGAGCAAGCAACCAACCAGACGCTACGAGTTAAAAGAAAAGGAGTAAAAACAAATTAAACGGCCGGAGATAGGGTTTGAACTCCGAACCAAGAAGCCGGGACCGGCCGCTTAACGCACGCCGCCTCTCCGTGGACCGACAAAAATATACTATAGATAAATACCAGGGCTTAGCAAAGACGCGAGCCATTTCACGTTCCGCCCAGCACAGTTGCCAGCATTTAAAATAGTACCATTAACTGCCGGCAGGGGAAATGTATTAGAAAATGTTAAATATTTATTTTGATAAAAGTCTTTATTAATATTTCATTGGTGTCGGCTATAAATAAATATATACTTATTCTCTAGGAACCGGCATGTAAAAGTAGCGTCATTTTTGACGATTTACAGCTAGTCTACATTAATCACTAATTACTAGTCATAATCGCTAATCATCGCTCAAGAAAGAAAAACTTCGGATCCGATTACAGGGTCCATCATGAGGAATGATGTGTTGTTATGTGTGTTGATGAAGTTGTGGTTAAGTATACAAGTATTACTACATTCCAATTCATTAACACACATTACAGAACATCAGCTCCGATGATGGGCCCTGCAATGGGATCCGAAACGTGGGCCAGAGATATCAGTGATACACGGCAGAATATTCTAGAAAATTCTGAATGGCCGTGAAAACCTGATAACATTTTTTATTTTCCACTTGTCCGTGGAACACTTTATAACTCCGTTTTTATCGCACTGATTCACTCACTAGCATATTCCTCGCACGCAGGTAGGTACTCAGGTACTTTAATAGCTGAATGTCAACATTTAGCACTGAATTACCGCTCACAACAAACGCTCGTACCACTGCCATGCATTATATAGGAAATTTCCTCTCTTGATGGTTCTGGTGTATTTTTGTGTGTGTTCCATTTTCTTCCTTCCAATATTCTAAACGTATCGAATATGTGCAATTTCTTTTCTTTCTAGTATCTCGTGACAATATTCTTGATTGACTCGGACTTGAACTGAAAATTGCCGCATTGACTGAAATTTCAGTCAGAATAAACTGTGTAATTACAACGACGCCAGAAAGCACCGTTCTAGAGGTTTTTCTGCTTCAGACAAACAGATTTTCTGCTTTAAGATTAATTTTCTTAAGAAAATTTCGTGTTTTTGTTTTATATATTTCGCCAAAAAGGTTTTGACAATTTAGGCAAGAAAATGCATTGAATTGCATGTATTAAATTATTAACATTAATATTAAGAATCATATTGCTGTAGTTATTTATATTTTAATAACGACGTGATGTAAAACTGACATCTAGCGTCAAAAATGCTCATTATCATGACCACAGACAATTTGGTATATTAAAGAGTTAAGGTTGTTATTACGCTCGTTATACATATTTAACTGTAAATGATGACGTTGAATAAGCATTCAACGAAACGTCGAGAATCGTTTCTCGGAAAAACATACGGTTCGTATAAAATATCCGCAACTATTTACAGTTAAATTTGGTATATTGTTGGGTAGAAACGAATTTGAAATTATTCACAGCTGAATATATGCCGTAAGTATGAGTCTCCATCAAAACTTACCGCTAACGATGTTTGCAAAAGTTTAGTGAAATTTTAATGTAGTACCTATCCACCACAGTGTGGAACTCCTTAAAACACCCCGTTTCTAGAAAAGCAAAAAATAGTATTTGAAGTTTAGAAGTGCGGTGAAATTATTCATGAAAAATTTGAGTAAATGGGAAAATTTGTGTGAAGCGAATAAATTTGACAGCGGATTTGGTGGTTTTTGAGCTCGCGCGCTCGCCTTATTAGAAGGCAAGTTAAGCAACATTTAATAAAACTGACATATTTAATTAAAACTTTCAAAGAATAAGGATTAAAACTTTCGTAGACATATTAAAAAAGCCGCAATGAACAGGACGTGTAATAAATTTTGATAAATTTGGAGGTCATACGTACCAACAGTGGTATAATTCCACCTCGGATCGCCAGTAGTATATTTGGAGGTCATACGTACCTACAGTGGTATAATTCCACCTCAGGTCGCCAGAAGTATATTTGGAGGTCATACGTACCTACAGTGGTATAATTCCACCTCAGGTCGCCAGTAGTATATTTGGAGGTCATACGTACCTACAGTGGTATAATTCCACCTCAGGTCGCCAGTAGTATATTTGGAGGTCATACGTACCTACAGTGGTATAATTCCACCTCAGGTCGCCAGTAGTATATTTGGAGGTCATACGTACCTACAGTGGTATAATTCCACCTCAGGTCGCCAGTAGTATATTTGGAGGGGTTCATACGTACCACAGTGGTATAATTCCACCCTCAGGTCGCCAGTAGGACCAGTTAGTAGTAGTATATTTGGATGGTCCATACGTACTACAGGGTATAATTCCACTCAGGTCGCCGTATTAGTATATTTGGAGGTCATACGTACCTACAGTGGTTATAATTCCAGTCAGGTCGCCAGTAGTATATTTGCGGTATACGTACCTAAGTGGTAAATTCCAACCTCCGGTCGCCAGGTAGTATATTTGGAGGTCAGTAGTACTACGTGGTAT
Source organism: Agrypnia vestita (assembly GCA_016648135.1). Taxonomy (NCBI): domain Eukaryota; kingdom Metazoa; phylum Arthropoda; class Insecta; order Trichoptera; family Phryganeidae; genus Agrypnia; species Agrypnia vestita. The sequence continues at coordinate 171,192 of JADDOH010008544.1, read as the reverse complement.
ACTTCCATTAGGTCGCAGTAGTATATTTGGAGGGTCATTTACTTACATACAGTGGTATGAGTCACCTCAGGTCGCAGTAGTATATTTGGAGGGCATTTGACGTACCACAGAGATGTTATACTTCTCACCTCAGGTCGCGTAGTAATTGGAGGTCATACGTACCTACAGTGGTATAATTCCACCTCAGGTCGCCAGAAGTATATTTGGAGGTCATACGTACCTACAGTGGTATAATTCCACCTCAGGTCGCCAGAAGTATATTTGGAGGTCATACGTACCTACAGTGGTATAATTCCACCTCAGGTCGCCAGTAGTATATTTGGAGGTCATACGTACCTACAGTGGTATAATTCCACCTCAGGTCGCCAGTAGTATATTTTGAGCACTTCATTCTGTCTGCGGCAGGCTCAGGGTGCGCACCCCATGCATTCTTGACAGGTAAAATATGTTTTTCTAATTTATTTTGTCCTAACTTAGTTCAGGCAGCCAGCTTTTAATTCTTGTTATTGTATAATTCGCAAGATTTATTTATTTTTACTCCCTTTATATAACTCGTGGCGTCTGCTTGCTTGCTTGCTTGAAAAAACTTTGGATCGATTTTTAACCCTTTTCCCGTGATCCAATCGAGCTGAAACTTGGCAAGTAGACTCGTGGCGACGGTCAAGAAGATCTATCAAATTTTCGTTAAAAAAATTTAATAATTATAGTATAATTTCGGATTTTTAGAAATTTTATTGGTTTTTTCAAATTGGAATCATTAGAAAAGTTTGATTACGGCGGCCCGATAACGTCGCGGAATATTTTCTAAATTTGAATTACTCCGTCGGTATGCGTAATAGGTACTTCACTACACAAAGCATGAAGTGTCTTATCAAAGCTCAAAACATCTGACATTTTAGAAATATATTAAATTACTGTAAGTTTAGTATTATGTTATATGTTTTAATTCGTCTTTAATTGTTGTTATATTTTACAAAGAAAGGGAGCATAATAAAAACTTGGTTTTTATGGGTTACTTTTTTATTTTATTTTATTTTATAATGCTTCACAAACAATGAAAAACTCGTAACATGATATAAGTAATAACAAATAATACAATAAGTTAAAATGATTTTCATCACTTAAATGTGAACACAGTAAACATAGAGATACAAAGGAAAGGTTAAAACATACACAAGAAAGAACAGAAAAATGCGATTTTATAGTGAGCTTAAACAGCACTCAACATAGAGACTAAACAGCTAATTTCGCAAGTTACAACATTGTACATTGACATTTTTAATTTTTTTTTAAATAAAATAGAGATGCGAACACGGAATTCGTGTCATCAATATTCTTACTATTTTCAAATTAAGCTAAACGCTTGTGCTATGAAAATAGGACTAACTTGCTTGTCTGGAGTGAGATTCGAACCTGCGACCTTTGGATCACGAGGTGAGAGTCCTAACCACAAGACCAACAAGCTACTCAAGCTACCCAAGCAAAAAAAAAGATTTTATTATTAGTATATATCTACTTATATTTTATTAATTACACCTACATGTTTCGGAAAAACCTTTCCATCGTCAGGGTGTTTTATAAAAATTGATATAAAGAATAAAATCAATTTTTAAGAAAAATTTTTCATGGCCTGTCTGTCAACTGTCATGAAATATGTCAATGAGGTCGTTATGATTATTTTCTATTTTGTTGTGTGACCTCAACATTCTAGGTATAGAGTTAGTGGGCCATATTGTTATTCAAAGTTGGTAGAGAAAATGTATTATATGCCCCGAGTCGGCGACTAGGATCATTCGAAGTTACGTTTTTGACACAAAATTCTAAGTCAATATTACCATGATATACAGGGTTATTTGTAAAACATTAATAACCTCGCAGGACTATATTTCTGCCTTCATTATGAGTCGAAAATGTTCAAGCTATTATGACCTAATATCAATAGTTCAGGAGATAGGCGACATCAAAGTTTGCATTTTTTTTCAATATTTCTGACTTATTTTTTGTAAAACGTTGGACTATCATTACAGTAACTCATATCGAACATGTCAAATTTATTCCCTTTAATACAAGTCAAATAAAACAATAAAAACCTTCGAATTCCAATTGGAAAACATTCCAATTGGAATTTTTTCTGGGTTTTTATCATATTATTTAACTTGTATTGAAACGAATTAATTTTTCGTAATCGATATGGGTTGCTGTAATGATAGTTGTAACATTTTACAAAAAATAAGTCGGAAATATTGAAAAAAAAGTGCAAACTTCGATGTCGCATATCTCCATAACTATTGATATTAGGTCATAATAGCTTGAACATTTTCGACTCATTATCAAGGCAGGAATATAGTCCTGTGAGGTTATTAATGTTTTACAAATAACCCTGTATATTATGTCGGTGTATTAGATCAGCAATTAGTCTTCTGATTTCTAATTTGTCTACATTAAAATATTCCAAGAGCCCTTGATAATAGATTAACCTTAAATGTAAGCATGAGAAAAAAATTGCTGTACGGATTCTATTATATTTTTGTAAGTTATATAATGAGATGACCAAATTACACAACCAAATTCCAAATTGCTTCAAACCAATGAATTGTCTAAACATATTAATGAAGAAGGTTTTTTTAATGGTTTTGTAATTCTATATATATGAAGCCAAATGTTTTAAATATTAATATTATTATACTAAAAATATTATATTATTTATGACGGTTCAGAATTTTCTGTGTACCTAAATCTTTCTGGGATATTCCGATGATCTATAACTTTTTACACATATGTACCCATATTAATAATTCTGATCTTTATTACCTTCACAAGTCAGATAATAGTAATTTGAAAGATAGATAGTGTACATTTTTTGATAAATTTGTTGCAAATAAGATAACATTCTTTGAAATAAATGTTATAAAATCGCTAAATAATTTCCAGTGTTTTCATTCGCCTCCCGCAGTCGCCCCACGTGAATATACAGGGTGTAATAGAGCTAGTCCACAATTTTTCACAGGTGAATTCCTGCCTTGATTGTGAGTCGAAAATGTTCAAGCAACCATGACCTAATATCAATAGTTATGGAGATATGCGACATCTAAGTTTGCATTTTTTTTTCAATATTTCTGACATATTTTTTTCAAAAAGTTGTAACTTATATCGATTATGAAAAATTCAATCACTTCAATACAACGCAAATAAAATGATAAAAACCTTGTAATAAAATTATTTTCCATTTTTGCATGGTTTTTATTCGACTTATATTAATGTCTTTGAATAATTGATAAATGTAATGAGCATGTAATATAAAGTAAACAAATAACAAATGAATAATTTTTTCATATTCCATATAAGTTACTGCAATTTAAAACATTGCTATAAAAGTAAAACCTCAATTTTAACAAGGACAGTTGAAATATTCAACAAATTCAATGTATTCGATATGAAACAAATTTATGCGAATAATACTCTTAAATACACATACAAACACAAAAATACACAGTTTAAACCTATTTAAACAATAATAACCACACGGTCAAACAAACTCAATCTACAAATCCCAAAGTTACATACCACGTATGGAAAAAGGAGCTACATATAACTATTTTGGACCCAAATTACTTAATTGCATGCTTGATGAATTAAAACCATCCGGAGTAACCACAATTTATAACCCTAACATAAAATACAAAATAAAACAGTGGATCCGAAATAAGGGGAGAGATAAAATAGGCACACTTATACAAACACATTAACACACTATAACCTCATATTATGATATATTTTCTATTATGTTACTTTAATCACTTTACTATGTTATGTCAATATATAACACTTATCCAATACAAATAATTATTCTACCATATATCTATATACTATGTTTTATAAATACACACTATTGTAAACTACGCCTGTCTCAACACAGATATTTCTAGTGAGACAGGCATAGTCCAACCAAAGTTTTATATATTTATTTATTTATTTAATGTTCATGGAAGACCAACAGCACAACAAAGAAGCATGGAAAACATTGATATAATATAGATGGCCAATTACAGGTCTCCACATTTAGGATGAATTAAATAGAATATGAATTAAATAGAAATAAACAAATAAATAGAATAAATTTAAGTTCAACTTTTTGCAAAAAGTAAATCAGAAATATTTAAAAAATGCTAACTTTGAAAATAACAAAAACCTTTCAATTCCAATCGGAAAATTTTCAGGATTTTTATTATTTTATTTAACTTTTATTTAAACGAATGAACTTTTCGTAATCGATTTAAGTTACTGTAATGATACTTCAATGTTTTATAAAAAAATAATTCAGAAATTTTGAAAAAAATGCAAACTATTGTAATGTAATGTAATGGTTGCCCGAACATTTTCGACTCGTAATCAAGGCAGGAATCCACCTGTAAAGTATTATAGACTAGCTCCCTGTATTACCCTCAGTAAAGCCAAATATCCCAGACTCGGGTGCCAAATTAAATTTCATCCGCGTACGCGCACCTTAAGGGCGCGTTTGGCAAACTTTATCCTAAATTCTCTGGGATTTCGCGGCGGGGCCGGTATGCATCAGTTGGTCATTCAGGTTTGCGTGCAAAATACAATAGCTAACGAGTGACTTAGCACTCCCAGTCGTCTTTTAGGAGAGTTTCCAGGGAAAACTTTTACCCGTGCGCAAGGTTTATTAGATTTACGTCTCGAGACAATTTCTGAGACGGGAATTATGCTCCTATGCGATCCCTTAGAGACAACTCTACGTTTTCGTAGTTTTCGTTTCACAAAAAAATCAGGATAAGGCCGGTTGTACCAACTTGACGACAATTTAAACCATGGATCTCATTAATCTCTTTGATGTCTGTCATTAAAATCGTTTTTATTACAATTTTTCGACATTTTAGTGTCGAAACGTACAATATTATTTACCATGTCACAGATTTTTCTGATGATCAATCAATCAATCAATCAATATATATTATATATATATTAGATAATAGATATATATTATATTTATAGATAGTTATAGAATATAATTATATATATGGTAAAATATAGATATATAAAGAAACCCGTGTTTCCCTATCCGCCAAGTTTTCTCCACAACCAGCCACAATCACCCACCGAAGGTTATGGTGGTGGATAGCCCTTGGTGTCCCATTGAAAATGTGCGAGTTTGATGGGGGTGGCTGCGCGTGGGTGGGAGTGGGTGACGAAAATGTGCTTTCTAGAACATTGTTTTATTATGGGAAGGCCACAAATGCTTCAGATTGTTTCAAAATAGGCGCGCCGACCGTGTCGGTGAGTCTAGAAGGTTCCGGAAAAACCTGCTCTATAAAGTTCTGGAAGGAGAAGGTTCTAGAAAATTCCCGAAAGTTCTATAAGGTTCTAAACTGAGTGGCGGAATGTGTCGGTGTAACTAGAAGGTTCCTGTATATTCGATAAATTTCTTGAAAGTTCTGGAAGGAGAATGTTCTAGATGGTTCGCGAAAGTTCTATGACGATCCAAACAGGGTACTAAAAATCTACGCGTGCGAAGCCGCGCGGGCACAGCTATAGTATATTCTTAACAGGAAAAGTAATTTACTTACTTATACTCTCAAGTCATACTCTCCGCCCTCTACCTCTGCGGGTAAAGGTCATCCTGCTGATGAAGTTGAATAAGAATTCAACGAAACGCCGAGAATCGTTTCTCGGAAAAACATACGGTTCGTATAAAATATCCGCAACCAGTTACATTTAAATGTCTAACGACAGCAATAAAAACCTTAATTATTTAAAGGTACATCATGTTTTTATTTTAATTTTGATATAGAGAATGGTAGAGATATAATTTAGAGTACATATAACTTTTCTGCTTTTAGTTTTGTCTGAAAATCCTTGTTTTACTTCCCTTTTGTCAGTGATTCGGGGACCCTCTGAAAAGAGGGGGCTTTTCGCATTTGCGACTTGAACCACTCCATAAATCTGCCATTGATTGCAATTTCACACACGCACGTGCAATACATGCATAAGATAAACGTAGCTAGAAGAGCTTTACTTACGAGAATGCGCATATAACTGAACTCATACGTAAGAAAGTCAATAAGTCGTGGGTTACAAGTAAATGTACAACTTGTCTTTTTTTGTAGGCTGGCGTTTTCTAAACAATTTTTTTCATTCTATTATCTATTTTTTAACTTTTAAATCTATTGAATTCAGAACCACTACCAGATTTACGGTCTACCGGTTTCGAGACGTACCCGTCTCTTCGTCAGGACCAACACTACACTACTACATTCACAACACTATACACCCCAACCATAGTATTGTAAAACTATCACCACTATTGTTCACATGCGTGTTAATCTTGTCAGAGAAATTGAACTACTGTGAACAATAGTGGTGATAGTTTTACAATACTATGGTTGGGGTGTATAGTGTTGTGAATGTAGTAGTCTAGTGTTGGTCCTGACGAAGAGACGGGTACGTCTCGAAACCGGTAGACCGTAAATCTGGTAGTGGTTTTTACTAAGTTTACTAACATTCTGTTATTATGTCTAACCACAAAGTTAATGCTTTAAGTATTAATAATATTATTAAGTTCAGCTTTAAATTCCTTCCTTATATCTTCATTCTTTACTCTATCATAAATTGATTTGCCACACACACGTCTAAGTGGATAAGGCGAGAGTTGTGTGTCAGGACAGTGTGGAGTTGTATCCTCTCTGCCTACCCCCACGGAGAAACGGCGTGATGGTAACTAAGTAAGTAGGCAAAGAAAGTTTATAATGATTTAATGTCGTCGACCATAAGGATGAAAATCGATGGAATAATATGTTTGTCAGCTCTTCGATGAAAATCCCCTCAACGCTCACGGATTCATTTTGTCTTCTCCGGCGATCAGGTTCAAGAACTGGCTGAGCCGGTTCTCGAGTTGAAGTGTGAGTTTTCCAGGAAGCGTCTTGTAACCCAGGCTGGTGGAGCAGGAGAGCGTCGTGTCCCCGTAGTGCGGCCGTACTTTCAGAAAACGTGGGACGAAAATCAAACACAATGATTTCGTTGTCTGTCCGCCCGTCCGTCCTTTCATCTGTCTGTCTGTCCCCGTAACTTCGTGTAGCGTCCGTAATTTCGTTTGAATTCACGGCTAAAAAAGCGAGATTAAACTGCCGGAGATGGGGCTTGAACCCCGGGCCAGCAAACTCGAACTACGGCCGCCTTTCCGTGGACTGCCAAAAAGGTACTATAAAAATATACAAGGTTAAGCAAAGACGCGAAACAATTTTACGTCCTTTTTGAAGGGTTGCAGCTAGTTTCATAATATTTATACATAAATACAGGGTGTAACAGAGCTAGTCCACAATAGATTCACAGGTAGATTCGTGATTTAGTTATGAGTGGAAAATGTTTAAAGACTATCATTACAGTAACTTATATCAAACATGAAAGCCTGATGAATGATGAATGATAAAAACGTTCCAAAAAAATTTAAAATTTTCATAATTGATATAAGTTACTGGAATGATAGTTCAACGTTTTGCAAAAAAATAGTCAGAAATATTGAATAAAAATACAAATATTGATATTGCATATCTCCATACTAACTATTGATATTAGGTCATGGTTGTTTGAATATTTTCGAACCATAATCAACGCAGGAATCCACCTGTAAAGTATTATGGACTAGCTCTGCTACACCCTGTGCATGAATGTTAATAGTTACAATTAAATAATGTCAAAGACGTGTATAATAGAAAATAGTATTTGAATACGACACGATGGGATACATTTCAGAGATACATTTCTGTATCTCTCTCATCTCATCTAAATCTCAATGACAGGTATTCGAGACGAAAATTTGATCTGAAGATGAGCTCAGGGAACAGCTTGCACACATTATAAAATATGATAAATGTTCAAGTTTTTTGTTTGTAACATTGTGGAAATTCATTTTTAATATTTTAAAAAATGAGGGTAAACACAACACTGTTTTATTCCACTATATTTATTTTGAATTGTGAGAACGTTTTCGGGATTTCTCCCATTGTTAATAGCAACACGTTTACAACTAAATTAAAAATAATTCGAGACAGAATTTATAGTGATTGGGTGGGTGTAATGGTGGTGGGGGTCGGGGGTGGGGTTAGAATGGATAGGAGTGGAGAGGTTATGGGTGGTATCTGGATGTTAATTATATTTCTATTATTTATTTTATTATTATTTATTTCTAAGATCTCTAAGATGTCCATTCTTTTTCCTTTACTGCACCCGTATAATAATTTCGAATCAAACTTATGTCCCTCCATTCTGGCATGCTCTGCCATTTCTGAATTTAAACTAAAGTTTTTTACGGCTCTTTTATGCTCTTCTCGTCTTTCTTTTATAAGAAAGCGAAAGAGGTTAATGGTTCTCAGCGGAAAAAACTCCCCCTCGCATTTTCTTACAATAGCCGTATTTTTACAAGATTTAACTAAGTTTTACTGGTTTGTCAGTGAGGAATCTTGTAATCAATATTAAACCCACTTTCTGACCAACATTCGCTCTGAAATTTCGCGGAGTGACGTATTATTGACGACAGTATAATAATCATTCATTAATTTTATAAACTCAGTTTAATTATTTGGAAAAAATATTTCAAATATTTAAACTAACTTGGCGGTCAAACTGATTTTAATCATATTTTGAAGTAGCTATTTAATTTCTAAATCTTAATTAAAATCTGAATGAAATTTCGCGGAACTTTCTAGGTAGGTACCTCGGGCCGTAATTGCATTTTTGGTTTTCGGCGCGGGGTGGTCACCCCGCGGCCACATGGCGGGGCACCCCTTGCAGACCGCCGGGTGGGGGGGGGGCGCGGGGGATCGCCGAATCGCCAGCTATGGCCAACATTGTGCTGCATTAAGTCTTCATTGCTTCATTTAAGTACTAAGTATTGTAAGCAGCCATGCGAGGTAGATACAGGAGTACCTAATAAAATAAAGTCCCGTTCTAAACGCTAGTCGGGAGGATCCGATAGGGGATTATTTCGGAAACGCTGACCTTCTCAGGAAATTTATTTATTTATTTAACGCCCTTATGGACTTTAAAAAAATATAAATTAAGAAAAATAACATAAGACATATACAGGGTTACTTGTAAAACATTAATAACCTCGCAGGACTATATTCCTGCCTTGATTATGAGTCGAAAATGTTCAAGCTGTTATGACCTAATATCAATAGTTAAGGAGATTATGCGACATTAAAGTTTGCATTTTTTTTCAATATTTCTGACTTATTTTTTGTAAAACGTCGGACTATCATTACAGTAACTTATATCGAAAATGAAAAATTCATTCCCTTTCATACAAGTCAAATAAAAAAATAAAAACCTCCGAATTCCAATTGGAAAACATTCCAATTGGAATTTTTTTTCAGGGTTTTTATCATTTTATTTAACTTGTATTGAAACGAATGAATTTTTTGTAATCGATATGAGTTACTGTAATGATAGTCCAACGTTTAACAAAAAATAAGTTAGAAATATTGAAAAAAAAAGCTATGTTTGATGTCGCATATCTCCTTAACTATTGATATTAGGTCATAATAGCTTCAACACTTTCGACTCATAATCAAGGCACAAATATAGTCCTGCGAGGTTATTAATATTTTACAAATAACCCTGCATACAGTTAAAAGTTATAAGTACATATTTATAATAGAATTGATTAAATTTAAATTGCTATTAAAAGATTCAAATGCATAAAACAGATTTGTGTAATTTAGATTACAGTTAAAAACATTCAAGTACATTTTACAGATTTATGTAAATTAAAAAGAGAAGTTTAAGTAATAAGAAGAAAACGAAAAATTTATTATCCATTTCTATTTAATTGAGATGTAAAGAATTGTATCAACTTTGTCCTATACACAGTTATATTATTAGCAAAAATGTCAGCCGCCTCTGCATGTTCATTCCCTAACGAGTGTAGTCTGGGGATTACAGAGTTTGCTAATGCATTAGTTCTGACATTTCCGCTATAGGAATGCAAACAACCTATCGTGCTCTCCAGATCTTATATCCGGGTGTGGGTATCCCGCTGGGAAATTTTTAAGGGACCTCCCCGCGGGGTGTGACTGTTGTGTGCTGGTCTTTCTCCGTAATAACTTTCTAATGTCATAAGCTTGCTATCTACCGTGGTTTGTCTGCCGGCATTGCTTTTCCGGACTAGCGAGTCCTCTGTTAGTTTGTGTTGTACAACTTCCTTTTCATTTTCCCTCAGGGGTATAACTACTGACCTTGTTTGTACCTTATTTTCTCTTCGGTATTTCTTCACATATACTCGTATGTATCATATCATTGTATCATATCTCATTAAATTTTTTTGTATTGTATGGTTTTCTATTGATGACAGTGAAACGGTTTTGTGTGAATGCCTCCCCGTGCCGCTTGCACTCATATAAATTTAAGTAGCGCGGGGAGGATGACCACTTTACCATAAAAAAATGCCGAATTGGATGGCGAAAGTGTAGTGCCAATATGGGAGCTGTTACTCTTAAAACGGCCTGTGGTGTGGTGTGTGGTGGGTCCCTCTTCACTGTAATAAGTCTTCCGTGTGGTGTTCAATGCATGGACCATAAATATTATAGTTTCACGTGGTTTATAAAATAATAGTAATACAGAATTTAGCATGGATTTCAAAAAACATATTCAAAATGGTATTAGCACTTGTGTTTTTGTCTATGTCGATATATGTTTATCGTTAGTATTGGTAAGAACTAGGGATGGGTCGTCGACGTATTTACCGTCGACGAAACGAGACCGTCCACGTCCATCCATCGACGAGACGATCAACTAGTTGAATTCGTCAACTAGTTGACGCGTCAACTTCGTTACGCGGACGTTGCGGACGTTTATCTAAACATCGGGACGATAGTCAACTGTCTACGGTTTGACGCGACGCTGCTCGACGGCACAACCGTTGGTTATTTTTATTACGTTAATTTTTAAAATTTAAAGAAGTTCAAAGGAATATAGTTTCGGGGAAAGTAAAACCGCTACTTGTGCTTATATGTAAAAATAAATATTTTATTATTTATTTGTTTATAGGCTTTTACATATTGTTTTATATACTTCTTTCTATATATAATAAAGAAAGAAGTAGGTATACACAACAATATCAGGTGTAAGCAGTAAAATATAAATATAAACTACATATATAAGCAGTGAAAGTATCGGGTATAAGCATTAAAATATGAGTATAAAAATTAAAAATATAAAGTACAAAGCAATGTGTGTATAAAAAAATATATTAGATACACATTATTACATGTGTACAGGGTTATTTGTAAAACAATAATAACCTAGCAGGACTATATTCCTGCCTTGATTATGAGTATTATTTTTTGTAAAACGTTGGACTATCACTACACTAACTCAAATCGATTACGAAAAATTCATTCGTTTCAATACAAGTTAAATAAAATGATAAAAACCTTTACATTTATTTATTATCTATAAATTTATAAATAAATACATAATTTAAAAATACTTTACATTTGAGATGTTATCTAGAAATTTATTGAAGAATACATCTTTCAAAGTCAGACTTTCACTTTGTGGTGACATTATTAATAAATAAATATATCTGTATTATTTGTCAACTTTAGTTTAAGGCTCAATTTGAGAAAAGGAACATTGTTCCCGAAACATGTAAAAAACCAATAAAAAGTGGTGTAAACAAAATTATAATAGATTTATTTTTTTTATCTACAAAGTTGAAAATAGGGAATTTATAATAAAAATTAATTAAACCTAAATTCAAGATTATATTACATATACAATAATTAATGTTGGACTCCTGAATAAGGACCATAGTTAGGTATAGAAAATTTTATTCCCTACAAGTTTGTTTATCATTTATATGCTAAAGTTGAAAAGTAAGGAAATAACACAATAATTAAATTTTAGCATCCCTTTTCAGGTAAATATATAAGAAGTCGAGATCGATCGAATAAAATATTGATTTTAGAAAAATATCTAGCCGGCCTATTAATTAATAATAGTTCAATAAAAAATAAAATAATTAAACAGAATTGTTTTATTTTATACGACGTAAAATTGGGAATTCACCGAATCGTCGCACGTGACATCACAAAAAATCAAGTAAAAAATAATAGATATAGTCCGTCCAACTTATCTGGAGAATAAAGGAGGGCGTCCCAATCGTTGTGGTACTGCCCATAGTCTAAAAATTATCTCATTTGTAGGGAATTTTCGTTTTTTCTTAAACAAGTTATTAAGCAGTATACGACACGATAAAAAAAAACAAAAAATGTAAACTAACGTACAAATAAATTTATCAAAATATATATTCGTAAAATACACAACGTCACAAAATGGCGTTTTTTCAAAATCAAAGAAAAATACAATTTTCAGGAAAAAAAAACAAACAGTAATAATTCTTTTAGGTCGGCGCCACATTACGCAGATCTTCCGTCTTTTCTGTTGCGCCAAATCGGAAAAGCAAATAGATCGACCGATGATTCGCGTAATTTGTTTAATAAGCGCATTTTGTATGGAAAGAAATGTAGCGATGTTCCACGACAGAAGAGACGCGGCGGAAGATTCACGCAGTGTGGCGCCGGTTTTATTCGGTGTCTCATACCTAATGATCATGACCACCATGTTTAACTCAGTAACACCTAAGGATATCAATCGGTTTAGGGCCGTTGTATCAACTTGGTTTATAGTAATCTTTCGTTCAAAGCATAGATATTTTGCATTTTCCACCGATCAAACAACTCGCTCTCGTAAAAATCTATGCTTTAAATGAACTATTGCTATAAAGTAAGTTGATGCAACCAGTCTTTAATGTGCATAAATAAAAAAGTTTATTTTTGAAAAAAGATGTTTATACAAATGAACTCGTTAATGAATTATGTAATAAAAAGTATAAATAATAAAAATTCTATGTAAAAAATTATCGAATAAAATATGTTCTAAAACTTTTCTCATCTTACGGCTTCTAAATCAATTTTTCCACTTATCCTTGTTCTTTTTTTTCCGGGTGTAGATATTTTAATGCCCATTTCCACGGCCGCTTTACCTTCTTTAACTATTTTGTAAATTGCCGATTCAGAAATACCTGAAGAAATTGTATAATAGTAAAATAAAAAACTAAGTATGGGAAAATCATTATAACTGCATGGCAGCACTAACCTGAAGTGGCGGCAATAAGTCTATGAACAAAATCAAACGGTATAATTGAGGCTTTCAGACGTTGTTCCTCTTCAAAAAACGTGTGCATTTTCAAGATTATTTCCCGAACACCGCTTTTAATGGTTTTTGGCATGGTGACAATCTAAAATTTTCTTAAAAAACTATCGAAACAGTCGTGAACCCTTCTGTAAACAAAGGCTGTCAAAGGTCTGTCAGCTGTAGATAATCCAATATGGCGTTGTTAGTTCCAAATTTGGCCATTCTTCAGATAAGTTAGACGGACAGTAATAGCTTATTAAGCCTATCTCGCGCTACGCATGTATTCAAATTTCAAATCTCTAGTCATAGTTCGTGTACACAGATCTGCACTCTATGGTAGTGTACTTTAGAGTTGAAATGAAATTACCTGTCGAGCCGTCTATGACGTCTACATCTACATCTACAAGTCGACAGCGAGAGAAATAAACGGAGACGTTTTGTCTTGCTCTCGCTCGTTGCTTTGCATTGCGTTAATCTCGAATCGTCCACCGACCACGGCGTCCGCTGTCCACCGTCTACGAATTTAACTAGTCCATGCGATAAACGTAAACGGTCGACGCGTCGATGCAACGTCAACGGTTGATTTCAACTAGTCCGTCCATTCAACGCCCATCCCTAGTAAGAACCAGCATGGGTAAAAATAAGGAATGATTTTCCGATAAATAAGGTAATGCTGGTAATTTCGGTAAATTATTTTTATTATAAAATAATATTTTTAAACTATATTATTTGGCAATATTTGCAGAAAGCAGGATCGTTAAGTGATTTTTGTAGGTACGTTTCGTTTACTCGAAATTCAATATAATTTTCTCTGGCATTACACAATGTGTTGGGGATCCAAGTTGCATTTAATTTAAGTCCATTAAAAAACCTTACTAATTCATCCCTTGGCAGCTATTCTGGTAAACATTTTACGTGTCCTCAGAAGATGTCTCTGTCAATATTTCATCAATTATAAAAATTGTGATTTTCTAAACTTTGAGAAAAGTGAATTTTAAATAATCTCTATATGTTATTTATTAACTGTATTGTGTATTTTTTAAAAACGACTGAATAGTTTGTATTGAATCTACACTAAAAATCGATTTTTATAACTATTAGATATTGATTATATTTATGTATATTGAATAGATGAATACAAAGAGTTATAACATAATGTGAAAAGAGCCGATTTATTTTAGAAAACGTTGTATATGACTTGTATGTTGTATCTTTTTGTAAAACAAATGTAGCAATTAATTTTAATATTTTATTTATTCATTTGTTTTTTATACCTTCATATAATGCAATATTATTCACTTTTTGAGACCTTCATAATTACCAGTAAATTATCCGTAAACCGGGATTATTTTCATAGTCATCATTCACACCTTTTTACCGTTAACGTAATTTCCCGGTTAATTTGCATGACGATATTATTACATTATGCTAAAAAAATATTGTCTTTCACTTTTCACAACGCGCGATAAAACAAAATGTCGCTCGTTTCGACGACCCAAAGTTGTCGTCCCGCGTTTTCGCTAACTATCGTCTGTATTTATGTGTCGACGCCATCTTTGAAATGGGGGATTCGCTATGTTCTCCATTCAAAATGATCAGTCGGGGGCGAGACGTCGCTCGGAGCGGTCGTGCGCGTGTTTTCCGCCGAGTTTCCTGCGAGTTTTCCGGTCGCGAACATCGCGGATCTCACGTTGTTGTAGATCCATCACTTCTGTCGCGTTTCCTTGTCGGGAATAATTAAACCTGGCGCGTCGTGCGTGCAACTGGGGATTTTACAATTAGGTTCGTTTGTGTTTTTGTGGTCTTCCGTGGCTGACATTCCGGTACGTAACAATACTTTTTTTATTCGTATTATGATCGTGCCAATCGCATTGCAGAATAATGCTATTGTTTACACATGAATTATTTAGAGATTAATCGATTTTGTTAAAAGTTATGACACGCTATCAAGCTGCGGAAACTTTGAGCCACTTTATTTTTATTATGAACATGTAATTCGGTGCAGCCTAGTCGTAAATGTCTTGAATTCTAGAACGAGGGATGAAGGCTAGTTTCCCGAGAAGAAAAAATTACATAATTGTTTACCAACACAAACCTCATTAAGACTAAATAATAACTTCAAATGTGTTGCTATGTTTTGATACGTAATTCTTATAAAACAATATTTCATATGACATTAGACGCATCATGACCTGATTTATTTTTTGAGTGACATTTAGAAATTATTTTGAAAACATTATTAAAAAATGCCAAATTGTCGAGTTTAGACAATTATTGTTGTGAGATATAAAGTGTTTCGTTTGATGTTAGAGTTCTACATAAAAATCGTTTCTGTATCATAAACATTTTAACTTATTTATTAAGACTCATATGGGTATGAATTCATGACATTTATATTATGACATAACATGACATAACATAGTTAAATTATATTAATTTGTGAGTATAAAGTATAAATATGCATTAATCTAAATAATTAAAACTAAAATTGAATACAAACATTGATTAAATACAATGAAATATAATATATATTTAGCAAAAGAGCTGTGAAATTTTATGTTATTAATGACAATATTGATGTGAAAATTACAGGTATACTAACAGACATGCCACAAACATCTCATAATTATGTTTACATGTTTTTTTAATTTCAAATATAAATTTACTGTTATCTGTTATTTTTTTGATTGTTTGAGGGAGATTTTTAAAGAATTCAATACATAGATAGGTAATTTAAGTTTTTTTTTAGGTGGTAATGTTAATTTCTAAATCTCGTAGATTGAAAATCGCTTCAAACAATGAACGTATTTTTATTTACATTTGTATTATCGTTTTTTGTAATACTTAATAAAGATTTGTTTTGTTCTGATAATAATTCATATTTTAAATACGTTGTGACTTGGTGCATTATTTTTAATTATTTTATGAGTGATATTATCTATCTATAATAATAGTAGATATATATATATCTATATATATATATATCTATATATATATATATATATATATATATATATATATATTAGCCATTACATTCTCTAGAGTAAATGCACTCAAAAGCATGTCCATAAGTGTTTGATTTAAATATACAACATCATTCACGAACTATATTTAAATAGATGTTTGTCAATAATTTTCTTACGTACTTGTCAAAACATGGCAGAATTGCTTTAGAATTCTTATGCGAGGTAGTAAATAGGACTAACTGTGTATAAGAATGATAAAAAAATCGCGTGTGTACATTTAGCACTTCCATAATTATGTGCAAATGTCCACGTGTGTGCAGTTCACTGCGAACGAATGCAGGATTAAAATTCGACTATATATGTTTATCTTCGACAATTTCATTCCTGAAAATACACTTAGACCTTATACACAAGACCTTAAAAATATGGCATTGTAATTTTTGTAAGTACATAAAAATTTTTAGGTTAGTACTCTGTTGAGATTGAATTTACATCATAAATGTTAATTCAATCCCAAAATATTATGATAACTATAAAATGATATTTATAGTTATAATAATAATTGTAATTCATATTTCTTGAGGGTATGCGATGCATTCAATAAACTGATAAGATTATTGGATATTGATCTGTTCGAGCCACACAAGATTAAGAAAAATTTTGAGTGCTGAATTTTTTTCACGTAATAATTAATTTCTTTGTCTTTTGTTTAAATTTTTTATTCTTTCTTTCTATATAATTTTTAATATGCCTTAGTCATTCATAAATATTTATCATTACTGACATATTTCTAAATGTGGAGACCTGTAATTGGCCATCTATATTGTATCAATGATTTCTATGCTTTTTTTGTGCTGTTGGTGTTCCATGAACATTAAATAAATAAATAAATAAATAAATAAATAAATAGATAAATATTTTACCGCCAATCTTCCCACATTATTTTTCCAAAAATATAAATAAGCGCTTTTCAAGACACTTGTATTCCATACGATATTGTATTTAAAATTAAATCATGCCGTAGAAAAAGGAAGGAAATATCTAAAATAAAAATGTCTACTTAAACCTTAAACACTTTATGGAGAAAGAAAAAATAAAACGTAATCGCCGTTGATATTATTTTAAATAAAATATTATACAATTTCCTGTCTCTTCTATACTTGGTTTACTAGGAAAGGATCACTCCTAATGGACTACCTTAAAGTACACATTGTAGGTATTAATAAAATCTGTGCTTTTTTATGTAAAAAAAAAACTTTTGTTTCCGTAACAAGAAAGTTGGTTCCGGTGAAAGAAGTAAGTTTCGATGAAAGTTTTTAAATTGTTCAAACTACGCAGAACTTAAAACTTTTGTTAATTCCATTCAAGGTAAATTATGTGTTCTTAATGTACCTACGTAAAGTGGAAATAATTATAGAGGAACTGTACGATATTACCTATATTATTTATATCTGGATTTCTGCCTTATGAAATGAGTCGAAAATGTTCAAGCAACCATGACCTAATATCAATAGTTATGAAGATATGCAATATCAAAAGTTAGCATTTTTGAAAAATATATCTGACTTACTTTTTGCAAAAAGTTAAACTTTTATTGCAGTAACTTATGTGGATTATGAAAAATTTATTCTCATTAATACAAGTCCATTAAAATGATAAAAACCTGAAAACAAAAATTGAAAATAATTTTTTTTGCAAGGTTTTTATCATTTTATTTGAGTTGTATTGAAGTGATTGAATTTTTTATAATCGATATAAGTTACTATAATGATAGTACAACTTTTTGGAAAACGTAAGTCAGAAATATTGAAAAAAAATGAAAACTCCATAACTATTGAGTTTGTGTCGTGGTTGCTTGAAAATTATCGACTCATTATCAGGGCAGGAGTCCACTCTTTTTTTTACTAGCTATGAGCTATCTTGTATGTATGACCGTTTGGTTCTGAAGGTACATTTAAGAAACGGAAAACTAAGAAGTTTCTACAGTTAGAAAACTCGTTAACTGTGTTGTAACTGACCAACTATCTCACCATCACGAGGATAGAACGCCGCATTCTTGTATCCTAGTACACCAATTCTACCGGCGTGATGGTAAGTAAGTACGTAAGTTATAACAGGGGGACCATGCAACTGAGTATAGCTCAAATTGAGGGATATAAAGCAAAGGCAGCGATATTCAATCAACTGATTCTGAGACTAATACAAAAAACCTATCACTTCTCAAGGAAATTTATTTGGAATCTATCAAATCTACACCTTATTGGAAATAAGTTTTTTTTAATATTTGCCACCTCAGTTTTCCTTTTATATATGTGTACAACTAAATATTAAACTTTTAAATATGGATATTGCCGTGTTTGCTACCAAAAATTTGCTGCTTTGCTATTTACATAATTGGATATTGCTGTCTTCGCTATGATGTTTCGGTTTAAAATAGACATCAACTCTCACTTTAGCATTAAGCGGCCATTTTGTCACGTGACACATCTTTGGGGTTGATTGGTTGAAGTGGATGTTGCTGCCTTTGCTTATAGTGATTTAGAAACATGATTTTCGAAGGGACAGAGCTATATTTTCTAACTAACTAACTAACTTACCATCACGCCGTTTCCCCGTGGGGGCAGGCAGAGAGGATAGAGCGCCATACTCTTCTGTCCTGACATACAACTTTCGCTTCGTCTACATTCATACATCTTCGCATGCAAGCTCGACGGTTGTTCAGGCTTCTAACAGGACCATCTTTCAGTATCTGGTTAATCTGGTCATGCCACGTCTTCCGTGGTCGCCCTCTCTTTCTGGCGCCGTCAACACTTGCATCATATATCTTTCTTACCATTCTTTCCTCATTCATTCGCTCAACATGCCCAAACCACCTGAGCGACCCTATTTTTATTCTATGTATTGTGCTACGATCAGCTTTACATTCATACCTAATATCTTCAATCTTTATTCTATCATACATGGATTTACCACACATACGTCTAAGGGACCTCATCTCCACTGCATTCAATCTACTTTCGATCCTCTTCTGCCAGCTCCAGGCTTCACTTCCATACATTAGTGTCGGTACCAGAACTCCGCTTATGACCGCTATATATGATTATGTACCGCTATATTTTCTATAAAGTCTCGAATTCATTTAATTTTAAATTAGTTATCCTGCATTAAAATTTTTTTTTGGTATTGCTACCTTTGCTTTTGTATCCCTCATTTAGCAAATTCTTTTAATTTGTTCATTCTTGACTGTATCATTCACAGAATTTCTATGGATTTTTCCCCACATGAGTGACTGCATTTTCACCGAGTACAGTCCACTTTTCTACCTTTTTCCAATTCCAGCTTCATTTCCCCACATTTGAGTCGGAACTTTTGCACATAATACATCGGCGTACCGCACCTTGGTTGCAACACGAACAAGAATATACAGGGTTATTTGGAAAACATTAATAACCTCGCAGGGCTATATTCCTGCCTTGAGTATGAGTCGAAAATGTTCAAGCTATTATGACCTCATATCAATAGTTAAGGAGATATGCGACATCAAAGTTTGCATTTTTTTGTCAATATTTCTGACTTATTTTTTGTAAAACGTTGGACTATCATTACATTAACTCATAACGATTGCGAAAAATTCATTCGTTTCAATACAAATTAAATAAAATGATAAAAACCCTGAAAAAATTCCAATTGGAATGTTTTCCAATTGGAATTTGAAGGTTTTTATTTTTTTATTTGACTTGTATTAAAGGGAATGAATTTTTAATATTCGATATAAGTTACTGTAATGATAGTCGAACGTTTTACAAAAAATAAGTCAGGACTATTGACAAAAAATCCAAACTTTGATGTCGCATATCTCCTTAACTATTGATATTAGGTCATAAAAGCTTGAACATTTTCGACTCACAATCAAGGCAGGAATATAGTCCTGCGAGGTTATTAATGTTTTACAAATAACCCTGTATATTTAGAAATCGTATACTAGAAAAAAATAGATTAACCTAAATACATAGATATTAACATAAATTACAGAAGTCTAAAAAAGACGGAGCTCTTTGTACGAGAAGCGTGCATGGAAGTCTTTATAGGATGGCTTAGGGCTTATGACCTGTATGAGCTGGAATACTGAGCTGTTGTAGCCGGGCCCCGTGATCGAGAATTCCCTAAATATTATATATTGAGGAATACTAAGCGAAATTCTTATATTGCCTAGTATTCCTCAATATATAATATTGCATACATATGATATTCTTCCGAATTATATAACATATTCACTAGAATACGACTCTAAATGATAATTTTTATTTTTTTAACTTCTTTTATAGACCAGTATATATTTTTAACAACATTTATATGTCTATTTTCTGAGAAATATTTAAGATAAACATTAGTGAAATTCGTTTGGAAATAACGTCGATTCGGCTAAAACGTCACATCGTATTTATATTAGTCTAATAAATCTTCACAAAAATGTTTCGATTTTCATCCAGATACAATGTTGGTCCAGAAAAAATCTAACGCCAATCCTTTGACAGTCTTGCGTCAGATTTACGGGCTCTGTGTAAAATGCTGATCTGTCGAGATATTTTTCTTACTGATGTTAGTAAAACTGGGTTCGAGCGACCTTGCAAATATACCCTACGGAAGAAAGATACCGTGACGTCATATTAGTCTAATAAATCACAATACAAATTTTGATTTTTATTTCGTATACGCAAATTTTGATATTTTATTTCGTATACGCAAATTTTGATATTTTATTTCGTATACGCAAACACCCCGCCTCAGGTTACAGCATGTCACACGATGCTGCGGGAGACTAATGAAACATTTGAAATTAATCAAAGTTTTATTAATGGACGCGAATTTGTCTGGAGGTCTATTCTTTAATTTACAATATCTCGCACCAATCGCTCATCTATGGAACACTTCTTACTCGTCTGTTGAATTTTGCACTTTTGTGGTCGCACTTATTTCCGAGCACCCGTTATGTTCTCGCTGGTATATCGCTTTGTCTGTGGCTTTGACAGAAATTTCTCGCGTATTTTAGTGAGTATTGAAGCATGGATTACTTGGAGATTCATTTGATCTGACTATCTGAGGTATATTCGGTGAGTGGCTTCTTACCCGTTTGGGGCCATTTGGTCAGTCCCGTTTTCTTTTGGTTCTGATACGGGTAGTTCGTGTGGAGATACCGTCGAGTACTTCCCACGAATCGATGAAGATACCTGTATATTTATTTGATTTGTCCAATTTATTTTGCAAGATGGTGAATGTTTTGCGGTTGCGCCCTGTGTGCATATTCCCCCAGTGAACCCGAATGGGTTCTCATTTATTATAGAATTGACTTTGTGATTGAGTTCTTGACTTCTTATTATTTATATTATTGTTTACTTGACTGCTTATTCTATATACTGTATTATTAACTAAGATTTGATGTATTAGATTTTCTTTTCTTTCCTTCCAATTGTTATATAATTAGATTACACTACCTATACCTACGATTGTAAGTGGTTATCCCTCACCACACACAAGAATATAATTCTTTTTGGTGAGGTATACACACACAAAAAATATCGA
Source organism: Agrypnia vestita (assembly GCA_016648135.1). Lineage (NCBI taxonomy): Eukaryota > Metazoa > Arthropoda > Insecta > Trichoptera > Phryganeidae > Agrypnia > Agrypnia vestita. The sequence goes on along the minus strand of JADDOH010008544.1, from coordinate 149,434 downwards.
TTTGTAAACATTTATGTATGATTGTAGAAAAAAATATTATACATATATTATTAATAAAATTTAAAAAAAAAGTAAATACTATAAAAATATATTTTTTCCAAAAGCGAATCTGAAATCTCGTAATATTCATTTTTTGTTATTCGGATTCTAAAATATCAGAATTTTCTGTCAGATAAATACAGGTGTAAGAGATAGTCTACAGTGAAGAGGACCCACTGCATACCTAGGGCCGTCTTATAAGCAATAGGTTTCATATCGGCCCTGCACTTTCGCAACCCAGTTTGGAATTATTTTAATGCTAATGTCATCCCCGCTGAGTCACTGACATTCAAGTAAGTGTAAGCGGCGCAGCGAAGCCACCTTACAAAATCTCTTCACTGTCTCTAGGTGCATGATGATTGAAGAAGCACGATTTATTATTATAGGTCAAATAAAATAAAGGTACAATGATAAATACATAATTCAATAAGAATTGCAAATTACTGGAAATACATAGTACATTACGAGATGAAAATGCATATACTTATGACATAGATAAATCCCTTGTACATGAGATCTTGTTCTCAATAATTTACAGGTAGATTCCGGCTTAATTTATGAGTCGATCAAGTTCAAGCAACAACGTCCTACTATTAATAGTTATGGAGATACGCGACATTGAAGTTTCTATTTTTTTTCAACATCACACTAATCTTCTGTAAAACGTTGACTACCACGAAAGTAGCGAACTATAGAATATTAAATTTCATTCGCTTTGATATAAGTCAAATAAAATGATAAAAACTTTATTTAAATTTAATTTGACTTGACGAAGCAAATGTATTTTTAATATTTGAAATAAGTTTCTTTTACGATTGTCCTTACGATTGTGATTACGTAGAAATTATAGTTAAGAACAGCTTATTCCGAAGTATTGACTGCGCGTCGCTGCGACATTTTGTGCAAGATCCTAAAGAGTAACAACGCAAAATTCATTTATATTCATACTGCTGGGGGACGCCGGTGTGAGGGTGCTCATCTTTTACGTAGGGCCCTAAAGATTTGTTTAGATAAGTAAAAGGGTGTAAAATTGTACAGCAAACAGAGAGACAATTTTGTATGCATACATATAAAGATATTTTATTTGTATACTTTGAGGATTTTTAAGTTGTGATTAATTCTTGTTATGAATTTCAACATAGTATTTCTGTTTAAGATATTATCAAAGTGGTTTTTAAAAGAGAGCTTGCATTCTAGTACGACACCCAGAACCGTTATTGAGTCGACTTAAACGAGTGAAACGTGTCATTGAAAGATTTGGCAGATACTTCGTGGTAGAGATGAGTCGTTAATGAAGGAACTGTTCATTTAGAACAGTTCACTTTACTGAACGAATGAACGGTTCTTTTCACTTATGTGAACTAGTCGTTCATTAGTTCAGTAGATGAAAAATAAATTATTCATGCAATTCTGCTAAAATTTTTGTAAATGTAATCTTTTAGGCAGCGAACGGTATGTTGTCGTGGTCTGATCGACAGTTTTCATATTATTTTTATTTATTTTTTGTAGTCATCAAAAACAGTTCAGTATGTCAGATTAATATCTTTTTGAATATATTTTTGTCTGTGACCTTTTTTTTAGGTCACCAAATGTTAGTTTGGGAAAAATTGTTCGATATGTTCATATATTTTTTTCGGCGAGATTTTTTTGGACACCACATGTATTTTGTCTGTTGACCTTTTTTTTAATAACTAAATTTTGTTTTGGGAAAAATATTGATACTGTTCGTCAATATATCGATCTATTTTCCCCGGTGACCTTTTTTTTGGTCTTTGTAAACTTATATCGAAAAAAAATATATCTACTAATTGAACAGTTCACTTTACAAAAATCCAGATAAAAACAAAAATTCAAAGAACTACTGAACGATTTAAAGTGAATAGTTTATTTGACTGAACGATCTGGCGAACGAATAGTTCAGTGAACTGAACGAACTTTCCCATCTCTACTTCGTGGTGCAACATTATAATTTAAATTATGTTTTACTTTACATTTGTAATACACATACAATATGAGTTATTAAATTACTACTATAGTTTCGAGCAGTCCCTCTCATCATCAGGTATAGATGATAACTAACTTAAATACAAAAATGAATTTAATCGGGTAGGTCAGGGGGGCGCGCGGTGGGAAGGATATTTTTTCCCCGAACAGCTCTATGAGTGGTGAAGTGGACTGAAATGTGATATTATTTATTAATGTGTTTCTAGAATTCAAATTTTTTAGGATTTCAACGGTTTCCAAACTATTCATTATCCAACCTCTATGAGGAACCGAGTGGAGTAATTTTAATTTGTGAATATCGAAAGAATGATTAGTGTTAATTATATGATTGGCAAATTCGGAGAAATTGTTATTTTTTAAGCAGCGGCGATGTTCTTTTATGAGTGTATTTAAGTTTCTAGTGGTTTGGCCTATATATTTTTTATCACAGTCTCCGCAAGTTATTTCATACATCCAATAACCAATCATACAATTAATAACTCATATTGTGTGTGTATTACAAATTAAAGTAAAAAATGTTTTAAATGATTGAAACGTAATTCGATGTTTAAACAAATTCTATTTTTTAGTGTAACTATAAGTCGACCACAATCAAAAGACCAAGAACAGAAAGCGGGGAAAAGTTGCCTGGCAAGCCCGCATTGCAAGCCTCAATATGATATTCCAAATAAATATATATCTTTTAGTTTTAAAAATGTTACTTACTAGAAAAACTTCCTTTGTCTTCATTTTTTGCATCGTAACAACACACATATTTTTTGCGCACATGCTTTTGAATGAGGTATAGCTATAATAGAGGAATACTTGAGTGAAATTTTATTTATTTCAGACGAGGTATGGATTCGTTGCCAAGGTTCAAAAATTCTCATCGGCGTCGGCCATATTGGATGCTTCGGTTAGCAAAAGGTTATCCGCAATATATAGCCGATTTCGATTACCGATTTTCATTTTTTTTGTTGTCTTACCTGAACGTAGATACTGCTTCTAAATGAATTCTTTAAAAATATGTTTCCTTTAAGCGCCGGCAGGCGAGGTTTCGGCGCCCTTCGGTAAAGCGCGCCCCTCGTATTTTCACCCCACGGCTCCACATATTCAAATTATTTGTTTTGTTGTTGGCTATAGCTTTTCTGAATTAAATATTTCCTATTTTCGTCCATTATTCTTTCCGAAGTCTTGGCTAAGGTTCAGCTGTCAGACCAGTGAAGCGAGGAAAGAATCATTACCGAGGAGAAATGGAGAAATATAGAACTGGTGGTACCTACATGTAGGAGTTCTGTTCTGTTTGGAACAGTTTTTTATGCAGATGAGATATTTATGTAGACCTCGTTTCACGAAAATACAATATTAATGTTTTATTCAGAAAAAATAGATACCTACGTGTATTTATACATGGTTGTTTGGAAAACATTAATAATCTTGCAGGAATATATTACTGCCTTGATTATGAGTCAAAAATGTTGAAGTAGGTATGACCTAACATGAATAGTTATGGAGATATGCGACATCAAAGTTTGCATTTTTTAAAAATATTTCTGACTTATTTTTTATAAAACGTTGGACTATCATTAGGTACAGTTATTTATTCCATTTAATACAAGTGAAATAAAATAATCAAAACAAATAATAAAAAAAATGGAATGTTTTCCTATTGGATTTTCTGCAGGGTTTTTATAATTTTATTTAACTTAAATTGAAACAAATTAATTTTTCGTAATCGATATAAGTTACTGTAGTGATAGTTCAATGTTTTGTTAAAAATAAGTCAGAAATATTGAAAAAATGCAAACTTTGATATTGCATAACTCCATAACTATTAATATTAGGTCATGGCTGCTTGAACATTTTCGACTCATAATCAGGGCAGAAATATAGTCCTGCAAGGTTATTAATGTTTTCAAAATAACCCTGTATACGCTCGTAAGAAATTATGCTTTTTTGGCAAACATAAAAAACATACATTCTGTACAGCTATACAACAGATTTTCCATCAATGACAGGTTTTATTTAATTTTTAATGAGAAACCGAATACTGGATACACAATACATAATACAACAATACATTTTTATTCGAAACTCAATCAACTATCTCAATTACAATTGTCTTCGGCTTGTCTTAGACACATGCACATTTATATTTAATGTATCAATGTAGTGTGATCAAATAAGAATATGTAAATAAGTAATTGATTTAATGTGTTCTATGGGTTCAAGTTATTGTCAAGAAAATAGATTTTGTGTAGGAGTGACATTTTGAATAATGATGGGGTGTCTGCGAGAATATCAGCATCAACGTTAAAACCAGCACAATATACAGGGTGTCTCGTATCCCGAAATCGGGTGATAGGCTAAGTTATAATAGTTATCAGAAAAATATTAAAAAAAACAGTCAGTTAAAACTAGGCAAAGTATTGATTTTGAATACTTGGTTTGGTCAAAAAGTGACATTTTCTTCCAAGCTGGAGCAGTTGGCTTTGAATTTTGGACAAAAGTTTACAGAAGCCTTATTCAGGATTACATAATATTAGGTCCTTACATATGAAATTGGCGTTTAGTATGGGGGGAACATAAAGCCGATTTTTTTTTATTATAATATATTTATTTAATCAAAGTATGTACCATTGCTATCTATGCACTTTTGCCATCTTATAGGTAGTTCATCGATCCCTTTACTAAAAAAACCATTCGGACGGGAATCAATAACATCTTTGAAGGCGGTTTGGACTGCCCCATCGGAGTTGAATTTTTTCCTTTGCAAGAAGTTATCCAAATTTCGAAAAATTGTTGGGGCAAGGTCCTGAGAGTATGGTGGATGTCTTAGACATTCCAATTGAAGCTCCTCTAATTTGATAGCCGTCTGTTGTGCAGTGTGTGGTCTAGCGTTATCATGAAGCAGCAGTGGCCTAGAGCGATTAACCAGCCTCGGTTGTTTAGCAGCTAGCTTTTCCATCATGGTTTGCAGTTGCTGACAATAGACATCTGCCGTAATCGTCTGGCCAGATTTAAGAAAGCTGTAGTGAACGACACCAGCACTAGTCCACCAAACGCTCACAAGTAACTTTTTTGGAGTCAATTTTCGCTTGGGGCATGGTTTGGCTGGTTCGGCAGGGTTCAGCCATTACGATGAGCGCTTCCGACTATCGTACAGGATCCACTTTTCATCACAGGTAATGATTCGATTTAAAATCCCTTCATTATTGTGCCGGTTGAGTAATGCAACGCAGCAGTCAACGCGCGTTTGTTGATTTGCTTCACTCAATTCGTGAGGTACCCACCTTTCAAGCTTTTTCACCTTACCAATTTGCTTCAAGTGGATTAAAACAGTTTTATCACTAAATAGCTGTATAAATTTGGATTTGGAATTCCTAACCAAAGAGAAGATATTTGAGATCAAATTTGCCAGTACGGCTAAACGCCAATTTCATATGTAAGGACCTAATAATAAAAAAAAATGAAGAAAAATAAATATTTGTAGCAACAGGAGTGAAAAGACCGTCAGAGGGTGTAGATTTGTAATTTTTTTAATGCTTATAATTTTTAAAACACATGACTTAGATTTTTTAAAATATTTTTCTGATTAAAATATTATTTCGGCTTGACGTCGAGATACGGGACACGCTGTACATTGTATATACGACACATTCTTATGACGGGAGAAAAATAACTAATATTATTAAAATGCTGACATATTAAAGAACTCGGGGTTTAACATGCAAAATTTGTCAGATAAAGAAAAATAATCAATAGCTTCACTGAGAATCTTGTGTAGCACAAAAGGATTTGATATTTTTTGTCGACACTCAAGATTGTGCGTGTTTTAGAAAAGGCAAGACGATCCTCATAGCTGTGAAGATTACTGTGTTGACCAGCTCTGTAGAATCCGTAGATAAAATGCGTAGAAACATTTTCTGAACTCTTTCGGTTCCTGCAGCATGTGTTGTATGATAAGGTGACCAAATAACCTATGAATATTCCAAGATAATTCCAAGAAAATTTTGACTTTGGGGAATTTTATAGTCGTGAGTAATTCATGCTATAAATTCCAACATAGTATATGCTTCTTAAAAGAGAACTTGCAGTCTAGCATGACACCCAGATCCTTTGAGTCGAATTCAAGGTGTTTAAATAGTAATAATTATTCTGAATTTTCTAACCATCTTTTGGCTATGGGTCATTCTTTTGATATTAATAAAGGTTTACAAATTTTACATACAAATTATACAGAATTACAATTTGATAAATTATAAATTTTGGAAATAAGAAAGAGTATAAATAGTAAATTCAATATTATAAATAATCAGGTCCTTTTTGCAAAAAGTTATCTTTTAAATTTATTTTCATGTTAATTAGGTACTTTATATTATTATTTTCCATACATAACTTTTTAATATTTTGATCTATACTTCGATTTTTAAATATTATTTTTGTTTTTCTGACGAAGAAGCCATTGGCTTCGAAACATGTTGATTTTTTTCAATAAATAAGTGGTTTAAACAAAGTTAATTTATAATAATTATAATTATGTTACCACAAAATAAATTTGCTACATTTGAAGAAGAAACAATTTCTATTTTTTTTGTGTTTTTCGTGAAACTAATAGACGAACATTTCTTAAAATCGAGTGAAATTTTATTTATTTTATACAAGGTATCGATAGATTCGTAGCTAAGCTTCACATACTTTCATCGGCATCAGACAAATTGGATGTTAAGGTTGTTTCGGTTAACAAAAGGTTATCTGCAATGTATAGCCGATTTCGTTTTCCAATTTACGTTTTTTTTATCTTACCTGAACCTAGATACTGATTCTAAATGAATTCTTTAAAAACATGTTTCTTTTAAGCGCCAGCAGGCGAGGTTCATCGTTTATAAAATTTGGAGTCTAGCATGACACCCAGATCCCTTATTGAATTGACTTAAGCGGAAAGAACGTTATACATTTCTGTTAGTTCTCCATCAATCAATAAAAAATCAAAAATACACATTAAACAGTAGGTACCCACTCACCGAATTGATTTTGCTTGTAAAAAAAAAAGAAAAAATGAAACAGTATATAATTCAATCACCATAATAAAGCATTGTGAATTTGACCACAGTTACATTATGAGAACTAGAAAACAAACAATAGCAGCGCGTGTAGTATATGTAATTTTCATTTCAGCAATTTGTAAGTAATAGTGTATGAATGCGAGGCATATGTATTTTTCATAACACCATTTTCATGTAACATGATGTCACTTAATTATCAATTCTTAATTGGTTTTGGTTAAATATCACTCGGAAAATCACCATATCAGCTTTAGATTCAGTCGCGACTTGATGGTGTGAAAAAATTCCGTTGCATTATGGGCGCGCTTTTCGTTGCATCCTAAAAATGATAATCTACACAACAGTCAATAATAAATTGGATCACTCGTTGATGGTTTCGCAAATATTTAAAACTTAAATATCCCTGTCTGATAAATGAGATCTCTAAGCTTATTTCACACAAAGTCTTAAAACACCAATTGAGGTTATTTATTTACTCTACTTTGAATGTTCAATTACTACTACGATCCAGATATGGTAACTAGAATATATTCTTCATGACTCGGCCAAGTTTAAAAGCGAAATTTCAATTCAATTCGTTAAGCTTGTGGTTGCACATAATTGTTAATTTCAGAAAACTAACAAATTTTGTTAAACCAGATATGTGGTTTTCTGTAGTGTGTTTGTGTTGTGGTTGTGTGGAAATGTGGTTTATATAACGTTTCTTAGTTTTTTGAAATTAACTTAGTTATTTTTATATTAATTGTATCAAAATCGTCATGATAACCGTGAGGCAACATTTTTTCAACAGGACCTTACAAAAAAGATTTATATTATACTAGCTATAACACGTCAAAAATTACGTACTTTTATTATATATTTCGGCCGCCAGTTAAGGGTTAAGGTGGCGATAACAGCGCTATCTAGAGTAGAGAAGCGTACTTATAGCGTTAATAATGATACATTATTAAATAGAGAATTATGCTTTTTTCGCTTCTTATACTACTTCATTATAATTTGAGCCATCTGGTAGCGTTAGTGACGAACAGTTTACAAAGAGAATGATATATTTTGATAGATAAATGATTAATACCATGCCAATGATATTATATGCGATAAAGTAATGAATGCACATATTATTTTTAGTTTTTATTAAACTGAAATATTTAAAAAAAATGCGGACGAGGAGGAATTCGGAAGTTTGGAGGTAAGTCCATGCATTTTCCTCTTTCTCATCCTATCCTAGTTTTCTTCTTGTGTTTCGCTATCACCACGTACCGCGCACATGCGCGTACACCTGTATAACGTTCAGTTTTATACTTTTTTAATTTTTTAATAAGACGTAGACGTTCGTACCTTTGAAAGTTCGCAAGTTGAATATTTGTGTACGGGGGACTTACTATACCCGGGTGTTATTATCCGCAGGAACTATACACCACAAGCCAATCAATGTATTATTATTATTATTATTAACTTTTAACTATTATTATTGTAGCTTTTAACTGTATTTTAATTTTAACTGTCTTATCTTATTTAAAAAAAAATTATTCTGTATATTGTAAAAGCCCATAAGGGCGTTAAATAAATAAATAAATAAATAAAAAAAATAAAAAAAATAAATTTAAATGATTTGCCCACCTTTGAGTATAAAAGACTATGCATCTACATATTTACTAAAAGTTATTGTAGTTTTCTGTTAGTTTCATTAGTTATATTTTTCACTGACATATACTAATGTCATACACTTGCAGTCAAATTTATCATTTTTAAAAATATACTATAGGTCGACCACAATCAAAAGACCATTCCCTAGCTTTGTCCGGTAAGAGGAAAGCGGGGGGAAGTTGCCTGGCAAGCCCTATTACAAGCCTCAATATGATATTCTAAATAAATATTCATTTTTTAGTTAAAAAAAGGTTACTTACTTCCTGGAAAAACGTCTTTGTGTTCATTTTTGCTATAACATTTATTAATCCTTGTAATTTTCAGCTTTATTTTTTATTTTTTTTATTTATTTATTTATATAGACAATTTAAGCTTTATTTCATTAATTTTCTTCTCGGTTTAATGAACACCTGATCACTTTTTTTCGCATATTTTAATGTTATAAATTACTATATTGTTATTTTATTTTAAATAGTCTTTCAACTATTACTTCTCTCAGTAGAAAATAAATGATACAGACCACGAGATTTTGACATGTAGAGAGGTAACACTCCTTTGAAAAACAATGATTCAGAATAGCCTAATGTAAGCTTTAATATTCAAAATTATTATTATTGGGGATTCTTCTAAAAAATATCGTTTTTTAATGTTTTTTACACATCAATGATCAGTTAATCACACTCTGTTTTTATTTTATTTAGGTTTTACTTTATGTGCCCTAAAAACGTTATTTTTTACGCGCTAGTGTAGATTGTGACCCCTTAATAAATAATCAAAGTAGATACCTAACCGTCAAATAAAAACAAATATTGCCTAACGCAGAACTTTCAAAATGGTGTGACAAAATCGGCCATTATCTTCGAATTAATCTTCTACCGGGTGGGTACAAAATGGTTTACTATTCGGAGACCGCCGCGGGCGATCGGAAGACCTCATAAGACACTAGACGCCGGCATGGAACTGGAAGGCAGTGGCCACAGGGACATGGGGGGTATGTCGATAACCCCCTATGTCCCTGTGGGGGGGTATCGACATACCCCGAGGAGGCGTAATTTACCGGATCTGCAGAAGGGGGTAGGACAGGAAAAAGGTCTTTATTAAGGTTCTGCAGCCGCGGTTGGAGCAGATCATTACTCATTCAGGTGAGGTCCCAATTATAAAAAAATAAATTAAACGAGCAATTCGCCTGTTTGCGATTCCGAGGAACGGCTAATCTAAGGTCTACTTCATTAGTTGGTACGTTTGTTTTATAAACATCACGTCCCATCGGGGAGCTGCAAGATGTACACACAGGTACTTGCACAGTTATAAATATGAATTATTTATTGGAAAAAAGCTTTGAAAATCATTGTAAGGGTTGTAGTTATTTGTATTGTTTGAAACTAGACAGTAAGTTCGGATTTGTGTTTACCGTGATTATTTTTACATATTTTATTTTACTGTATCTATATATGTTATAGATTGTTATTTGTAATTATTTTATTTCATTGCGATTATTTTCTCATTTTATTTTATTTATTTTATCATATTTTATAGATATTTAAGACATGCTTGTTACTTTTGTTTTGATTTTTTTTTTTTTACCAAATTACGTTCTTTCTTGTTTCTTCTTTGCATTCCAATTTATTCTTCTTTTTTCCCTTATAATTTTAGTTGGCTTGCAATTGCTTTTGTAGTTCCATATGAAAGACGCTGTTTTGATACTTTATTTCCCGTCATACAAACACCAGCAGTTAAGAAATTGGTCCTTGTGCTGGCCATTGCGCGGCCGTAAGTGGCTGCTACACGGCCATTGGTGTCTCTGATTGGCTGTCGCCCGTTGCCCGCTGCTTACCTTTAATACGATTTCGTTATTTTTTGAAACTGGCAATGGAAATGTTGCACTCTGTTACACAATAACTGTCTAGATACAGAAATAGCAATATCGCTATTTTCAGAATACGGTCGAATATAAGACTCTTCAATAAACTGAAAAGACTTATGTTGGTGGGGAGGGGAGAAGGAGTGGGGGAGTTCATAAAAGTGATAAGTTGTTCAAAATGTAAATTATCTATATTTTAAAGTTGTCTTTGTCTCAGTGAGACTTTTATAATTTATCTTAACTTCTGCGTTATAGTTATTAAGTATATGTAGTATTTGATGTCCTTTTACAATAGCATGCATTAGATGGTTGGGTTATTTTTTCCTAATGTTTTATTATATTTGTAATTTATCTGTTTCTGTATGCCTAAAATATAGAGATAAATAAAAATAATAAAACTATGATAGTGCATACATTTACTAAAGCATAATTAATAAACACACTATTCATGATAAAGAATTATTATAAAAGACAGGTTCAATAAATTCATAACTGTTTGTTGGTCAAGTGTTAAGGTACTCACTTAATGCTCCAATTAGGGTTCGGGGGTTCGAGTCTCGTTCCAGGACAATACCAAGTTATTCCTTTTGTCATAGGACAAGCGTTTAGCTTCGTTTGAAGAGAGTAAAAATATTTCATTTCTATAAAAAATTAATTCCTACAAAGGACCAAGAAGATAACTTGCCTTTTCCGGTATTCCAGCCTGCGCGTATGGCCAGTGCATTCTTCCTGTACTGAAGTACAGAGCGCAGATACGGACCCTCATTACAATTGATATCAAAACTGGATTCTTCTTTCTGCTGACTGGCTGTCAAAGTAAAGAGGTATGGTACGAGCAAGGTTGAGAATCTTTATGAGAAAGACATACCAGCGAGTGGATAAAACAAAATGCATACAAAGATTGCCGACATTGTTCAAATGATATACTTGCTGAAGCGGGACAGTACCTAGAAGCAGTGACGTGGAGTGCATAGAAGTAAAAATCTGTGCATAACTAAAGGTTCTGGGAAACAAATATTATTTAAATAATACTTATCTTTTGAAAAAAAAAATTAAAAATTCTAGTGTTAATACGTGGCTACGGCTGGGTATTCTATTTTACTCCTATTTTACTTGTTTGCGCGCATCAAATTAGTTTCTTGAATCTGTAAGACAGTCTTAGTGAACTGAATATTTTCCTTCTTCAAATGTAGCAAATTTATTTTGTGGTAACATAATTATAATTAATATAAATTAACTTTGTTTATTTAAACCACTTATTAATTGAAAAATAAGAACCAACATGTTATTTTTGTTTTCCTGATGAAGAAGCCATTGGCTTTGAAACATGTTGATTTTTTTTTTTTTCAATAAATAAGTGGTTTAAACAAAGTTAATTTATATTAATTATGAATATTTTCCTACTAAAACCGTAATACGTTCGCCCTAACTTGACGGGTTTTGCATATCCTTAGCGAGTTTAACGTAGTTGTCGAGTAAATTTTTCATATTATAGCGTGTTTCTTCAAATGGTCAAATTTTTGATGAGAACTACACGCACGTTACTTATACATATGAAACTGTTATTAATTCCATATTAACTGACATACTAAATGTTTTACGTTAATCCCAGCAGTCAATTTGCTTGTTAATTACTTGGGGTCATCTGCTAATAGAGTGGTATTGTAAATCGATTCTCCTTTTCTAGTGCTTGTCCAATTTTTTTTCAGTATTTGTGGCATGGTTACCCTCAATATAGTTTAACAAATTATTTTTTTAATATGATTTTTAAGTATTTATTTTTTTATGAATATTGTAGAGTACACATATGTTAATATTTAGGTATTATAGTTTCAATATGTATTCTTTCACTTTGGACTTTTTCGAGGTCAATGGAAATTTTCTGTCTTGCAACATATCGAAGAATTATTTATTTAGCTTATTAAAGATTCGTGGCATAACAAAGTCTCTTTTTCTTTCACCATACACGTTCTTTGTGGTTTGTTTTCACATTGTTCGACCAGACGATCGGGTTGTATAATTGTGGTGTGATATACCAATTAGAATTATTTATCATTTCTTCTAGAATTATACTATTTTTATTTGCAAAAACCATAAGTCTAGAGACCCTCTATCGAGGGTTTACAGTACTGTAATCATCTGAACTTACAAATGAAAATACACAATTATTTATCAATCAATTAGTGTATATTATAGATATCTCACAGAGACGAAACTGTATTAATTATGGGAAAGTAGGTATAGAAGTCATTTTTGGGTGTAACAGGACTTATGACCTGTCTTTAGGTAGGCTTAAGTGATCACTTTACACAATTGTAACATTCACCATTTCCACCCATGATAGAATATACCATGCTTATTCATTTTTGGAAGTTGTATATATGTTCAAATTGCGTGAAGCTTTCATATATGAGTTGTAAGCGCTTTTTGCATGCGGCCTGTACAAAGCCATTTTGATTCCCCTAAATCCCCACAGATGTCGCTAAAATGACTTCTATACCTACTTTCCCATAATTAATACAGTTTCGTCTCTGTGAGATATCTATAATATACACTAATTGATTAATAATGTCTCTGTGACATAAATCCAGCACTGTTCTGAAAGATTTGAACAAACTCAAAATATTCTGAATTATTTATCATTTTGGTAATTTGCTATAATGAGAACGCTTTTGCCAAAACCCGAGTCAAGAGACCCTCTCTCAATCGGCCTGATAGCCACTTACAAGGTCCGACTATAACCGCCGGCCGAGCGGAGTGCCAAGGTATAAAGCTGATTCAGCATTTTGACATAAATCATTTTTTTGGCTCGCCTACAATGTTGCCATAATATTACAGTCCCCACTTTGCCGTGAACGCGTCCATATTTCTGGATTTTTTATAAATAATGACATTGTTTTCGCCGTGGGCCTACGTACGCTTTAAGTGTATTTTTTTTAAATATTGCCACGTGATGGATACGCGAATTTTCCCTTATAAAAGAAATTAAATTTTGCAAAATAAAAGATTGAATAGGCTATTTATTTTGTACAGAAATCTCTTCTTTATACAGGATGACTGGTATTTTCCTTCACTGATACAAGGGCTACAGTTTCGAATGGTGAAAATTAAAAAGGGGAAGATATTAAAATTTAAGAATACTCGTATTAATTAATATCGCCATACGCTGCGGCGAGTATCTAGACAAACAAAAAATAAATATATACCCATATGTACAATATCTTGTTGGTATAGTGGTCTAGTGGCTAAACCTAAAGATGATATGATCAGGGGTTCAGACACCCCACGGAAGTTCTGTTTTCGAAGAGCTTAACTTAGATATAATTAATTCTGTCTAATGATCATTAAATGGATGGAAAGCATCTACTATTTATGTGTTTAATAAAACGGATATTTCATACGATCCGTATATTTTACTGAGAAGCAAATCTCGAAGTCTTATTCAGCTTACACCTCCGTCGTGAAAGGACGCTCTCCTGATGACGCTGAATAAGACTTCAGCGAAACGTCGAGATTTGCTTCTCAGTAAAATATGCAGTTTGTATAAAATATCGTTTCATTTAACACATAAATATGTCCAACGACTGTAATAATAAACTTAACTCTTTAATAGCATTTACTATGTTATCTCTACTTAAGTTTAATTATATTTTTCAAATTTTACTACTCGAATTTCTAGAGTATCAGAATCACTTATCCACATGTGAAGTTTTATACTTTACCTGTCGGTGAATGATTCTGATTTATTTATTTTTTTATTTCTATTTAATTTTAAGTATCAAATTTTGTTTGGACTTTGCCTGTCTCAGTAGAAATATCTGTATTGGGACACGCATAGTTTACAATATTGTGTAGGTTCAAAACATAGTAAATAGATAATAAAGTGCTTAAAGTAACATAATCGAAAATATATCATATGTATGAGGTTATATTGTGTTAGTGTTGTTATATAAAAAATACAAATTAAACTCAAGTAGGTATCGTTTAGTGTTCCATCCATTTGATAATCATCATGAATAATTTCTCCAATGTCATCGTCAAATCCATTAATAATTTAACACTGCCTATCTGTCTGGCTGGAATGTCGAGAACAGCCGAACCATTTGTGAGTTTTCCAGCGTATTTGATATTTCTCTGATAAGGTTTTAAGCTTTAAAGGATTGAGATATTGAACGAGTGCTTCAACAATTTCGGAACATGAATTGATTTGTGTAAGAAGCTCAACGTTTATGAGCATGTTGGACTATATGGAACAATCCACGTGTCATACTATTCCCAGTTGTGTGCCTGCACCATACTCCAATATTACGGCTCCTGAAAAGTGATCTAGTACATGAGGATTCTTCTTTCATCTGGTGTTGTTTCACCTTTTTTTATCCTGGTTTCTGAAGCGTAGGTGAGCACTGATCTTGTTAAAGTTAGAGTCCGGGTTCTTAAAATGTTATTTGTATTAAATTCAAACCAACCTTATGACGTGAGGTTCAAATATTTGAAATTTGAATTGTAACGTGTGTGTTTGACTTTTAGAAAATTGTGATTATACCTTCACTACTCCTGATACTTCCCACTATCGTTACAATCTTCATCTCAACTTGAGTATACACTTCGTTAAAATAATTTAGATTCTTAAGGTAACATGAAATTGCCTTATTGCCTCGCACTCGAGATTTAGTAAAGAAACAAAAAAAAATGTATCAGATTATAAAATTTCATATAAAATATGGAATTTGCATTCCTGTGATAGAAATTAAGCTCGTGGTATTTTTTGTATAAAATAGAATTACTTTTTTGTGTGGAAAATAATGTGGAATTATTTATCGAATATTGAATAAATTCAGTTAAATTCCATAAATAGTTTTTCAATATTACCATGTACCTTACTGCTCGCTATTACGTTACACAACTATTTGCAAAAATTATTTGGTTACTTATAATATCTATCTGCTTATATAGTATTTTACAAAAATTACTATTGGTTAAATATAATTGATTATGATGTCATGATTTTCGTTGTACGATGTGCGCGCACTTCGTTGCATCCTAAAATTTCACCATGAGCGCTCATAGAAGTAAAACTTTTAAAAATCTTGGCTTACCCAGAATCTTTTTGGATTCCTGAATTATTTTCCCAACACCCTTTGTCTTAGAGGAAATCTGTAAAAAATTGATGAACGGGTAATATATTTCCTCATAAAGCTCCGGCGACGCAGCCTCCCGAGGGATGGACCATTAGCGGGGAGATATAACTTACAGCCGGGCCCCATTCTTCAACACCGCTACGCCTCCGACTTCCGCGGAGATAAATCATACATCGGACACGCGCGTCCTGACGGAGCAGGCAGAGAGATCGCCGTGCGTAGCTGCCCAGAAAATAGCTCACCTTTTTATTTTATTTTTTGTGATAAACTACCTTGGAGGTAGGGCTGGTTCCACGTAAGGGGATGAGAATTTAGTGGTGGTGTGGAATGATTGTTCTTTCGATTTGACTATAGACGCATATAAATATAGACTAGTTATTAAAAAACAAACCTGAGACATCTAGTCTCTTCTGTCTTCCATTACGTACTAAATGTATCAGTCAAAAAGAGGTAGAAATTATTTTCATAACCATGTATAAGAAAGGACAATAAAAACCGTTATACACGAAATGCACATGAAGTTATAGGGAATTGCGGTATTTATTCAATAGTCTTTTCTCTTTCTTACTTACAGCGCAGCATACGTGTAAAAGAAATACAAATATAAACAGGTTTGTGTATGGTATTAATATTTTATATATATATCGCGCGGATATTTATGCATTTTGGACACCCCTAGACCAACTCCTGCAATGTGCGTCTATGTTCACAGTAATTCGTGTGGTCGTCTTGTGTAGCAGATATTTTGTTTTGTAACTAGTCTATATTTATAGTACGTCTATGGATTTGACCTTTTGATACCTTTTGCACAACTACGATGTAAATAATCATTATCACCAAGAATCTTGGCCTCCTCAAGAGTCTTCTGCAATTCATCTCGGTCTTTTGCCAGCTCTTTTCAGTTCTGGATTTCGAAGGCAGATCGAGGGAGGTATGTACATTGTATGGTACATTGTCTTTTATAAATTCTTCTCAATTTTATAAATTTTGTGACGCTTGGCACCTTGAAAAAAGTATAGAATAGATTTTTTTAGCGCCTATGTCAAAGTCCACTATCTCGAACCAAATATACGCCTAAAAATTTTCGTTTCAAAAACGTTCAGTGCTCGTTCGTTCCTCATCATCCTCATCATTCCATCACCAATGCGGCAGTGTGAAAGGAAGGTTTCCTATACGGAATCTTCCGGTGTTCATGCAATATATTCATTATGTATGCAAGTTTCGTGTTTTGTGTGGTAAGGAAATAGCAGAGGCAAAATTAAATAAAGAATTTGAATAATCCTCAGGGTCATTTTAATATTGAATAAACACTAGTGTTTGATGTGTATTGAAATCTACTTAAATTGTTTAACTCAAATGTGTGGTTGGTTGAAAGAAATTGTCAATTGGCAATAAACCCACCATTGTAATAATATGTATTCAAAAAGTGAATAAATAAATATTAAATAAATAAATAATTGAGGTTACAGGGAAACAAGCTTACAAGATTAAACGCTTGTGGTTGGTTGAGCGACCGAAAATGGAATGACTGAGAAAAGATGACACGAGCGGCACAGAGCCGTGTCACTCGGTTCTGCCCTGTAATTGGCTGCCTCGCTCACATAAAGTTCCATCCAGACTCTAGACTATAATATATTATAATATAATTAATATAAATAAACTTTGTTTTCACCACTTTTTTATTGAAAAGATCAACATGATTCAGAGACCATGGCCCCTTCATCAGGATACAAATGTATACTAACAAAATTCTATTTAAATGTTGAACTATAGAATATTTTATTATTACACAAGATTATTTTGCTGTGTTTGAAGAAGAAGTTATGTATATATTCTCCATAATTTCATCTTTAAATTTCATTTTTAAATAGATGTATTTATTTCTTTAGAGATCTCAACAGCATAATTTTTATAATGAATGATAAACGATATAAATTTTATAATGAAAATTATGAATGATAGATAAATAAAACGACTATAGAGACCCACAATATAAAATAAGACACAATGAAGCAAGATAAAAAAAGGACATAATAAAGCAAATGGGAGTTGAATGTAAGGAAAAAGAGTTGGTTGTGATGAGGGTTGAAGGAGGGTAAACCGTTACGTGTCTACAAAGTGAAGGGTGTATGTGTAGTTGGTTCTCTAGAATAAATTGTGTCAACATCAGACTGTGTGTCCACTGTTAGATAAAAGCCTCTCTCAAGAAACTCCAACCATCTTTTCAGGTCTTCTTATCAATCTGTATCAATAAAATTACGATATCTTCTGATATCGTAATTTTATTGATCTTGAGGTCATTTTTTCTAACAGTGCTTTAGTCTTTCTTCACCTTTCATCATGTCTTCGATATATCCAGTTTATTGTCACCCGTGCACGAACGAATAAGGTAATATTTTAAAAACAGAAACTCCAAGCTTAGTTCTCTCCAATGCAATATTCTTCGGAAATTTTATTTATATTATATACCAGCATTTCAAATATACATACTATATTAATACACATGTAATAAGTAAACTTGTATGCACATAATCGAATAAATTATATAAAATATCAAATAAAAAGATTGATAAAAGTATAATAATTTTATATTTTGTCACATAAATTAGCTTTGTGAGATCATTTCCTACATCTACAAACCGTTTAAAGTAAAAAGTTATATTTATATTCTATTTTATTCGAAAAGAGCAGAATGATTTTGTGATCAATACTTATATATTGAAAATATAAACATGTTTCAGGGCCAATGAATGGTCCCTTCGTCAGGATACAATGTAAACAAAAAAAATAAAAAATCGAAGTATAGACAGTAAAAATATAAAAAAATATATATAGATAACTGTTTGTAAAAAAGGACCTAGGAAACTCCTCATAAATTCAAAAGAAAAAGATAATATAATTAACAATTCAGGTGTTCATAAACTGTCCTGTAAAGATTGTACAGCGTTTTATATTGGAAAAACCGGTCAAAATTTCAATGTAGGAGTTAAAGAGCATTTAAGATATCTGAATAATCATGGTTTTTCTGAATTTGTAAATAATTTATTAGAAAATGATCACGGTTTTGATAAAAATTTAGGACGTTCTTTTTTACACATAAATAATTTTGGTCTGAAATTGAATAATTTAGAATCAATAGAAATTAGTAAAGCGTGTAGCAGTAAACAAAATATTATTAATAATCAATTAAATGTAACTACTAGCCCAATTCTAAAAATGTTTCCAATAATTACTAGTAATCAAGAACTTCAGTAATAATATTTAAAAATAATTCTGATATTTCGACAGCTATACAACACCCTGATGATGAAAATATGTTGGTGTAATTAACCAAATAAAATAAGTAGAAGAAGAAATAGTACAATCAATAGTTTTTAAGTACATATTCGAACTTGAATGACAAAGTTTATAATCTTTTTTTCTTTCTCTATATTTTCGTCTCCTCTCGAAAGCTCTTTTATCATAAAATATAGTACTCAGATGTTGTGTATTAATTTTGGAAATGCGTCTTATCTTCGGAAGTATCTAAGATTTGGTCCCAGGCACCCAGCTGCAGATTATCTCACAGCCGATATCTTTCAGAGTTTTTTATTCCCAATAATATTGAATTCTTGTCAGTTTTCTTAGATAAGACAAAGTGTGTTTTCGAAAGCACGCCTTTAACATTACTCTTATAAAACAAAAAAAAACTTTTCCATGTCTTCTCTGAAAATAATGTGACCTCTTAGGGTTGTTTTCATAATTTCTCGATCATATTTCTTCCTGTTTCGTTCTTTTCTCTCTTTGTATTTAATTTATAAAATAAGTTCGTATTTATGGATTGAATTATCGCAGAAATCTTACAGACTTGTATACGCGGTATTCATTTCTCGTATAGGGCGTACAGACTTACGTCATTGTACAGTATTATTATTAATAATAATAATAGTTGGATCATTTATATAGCGCCGTTTTCGTGAATAGGGGAGGGCGGGGCTACAATTAACAGGGGTAAGTATTAACAAGCAAATTTCTCTAAAACTATGCATACTAAAAGTACAACGCGTGTTTTATAACACTGCCTAGAGCACGCCACATGACTCGGGATTGGTCAATTATGCACCACGCGTCGTCAGAGTAAGCTGTGTATCGGACCATTTTATTAGGTAGGTAACGAACATTTTTGATTTTACAATTTTTTGATTTATGCCCAAAATACACGGCGTTACGATTACGTTTTTTGTTTTCCTAGAAGCATATTTCATACTTAATAATGCTATGTAGCTCAATTTACTAACTTCTTAACAATTATGTTATTTAAAACCAAAAATGTACCTTTGGGGCTAAAATTAACAGATCGGCGGGGTTAGTATTAACGTGTTAATACCTACCCCAGATATGGGGGCTAGTTTTAACAAGATACGAGGACTGTATTTGATAATTTTTTGTTCTTTTTTGTTACATTTTATTACAGCATGAGAACGTATAAACGAAAAATTACTCGAGGATCCAAAACCTTAGAAGTCTACGAGTTGACTGCGAGTGAAGTGATGTATAAGAATAGAAATTATAGAGATGTACCAAAAGAATTTGAGGTCTGCAACGTTTTACTCTTCAACTCCGCTTAGTCTTTAATGACGAACAAGAAGCAATTATTGCAGAATATTTGTTAAAGTGTGCTAATATTTATTTCGGGTTACTGCCCGATGTAAAGCCATTAACTAATCAATGTGCTACATAAAAGATAAAGAGAAGGGTAAAAGCAAGGTAAATGATTCTGAAGAAGATGAATGTTTTTGTATTATATGCGGTATCACATATGTTTCTTTTGAAAAGACTGGGCCCAGGCTGGGTTGCATCAAAGGTGATATCACATCATTCGTTTGCCTGAATTGTAATTCGGATGATGATGAATTCGAATAGATATCTTTCGTTATTTATTTATTTAATGCTTAATATAGTTCCTAATCCTTGATTTTTAAATGTTGATTTTATAAAGAAACCACTCATCATAATGTGTAAGTTTAGAGATAATATCACAAAGACTGATTAGCTAGATATTAAGGTAAAAATGTGCCATTTTGTTGTTTGCCCAATTTCTAATTTTTAGCATAGAAGCGAGAGAGAAAAAAATAGATGATTACCTATGTAAGGCTGATTAATGTTAAGAAAAAGCGACCAAAAAATGTTTAATTTTATCTATAAGTAAAAGTTTACGAATTATTAGTTTTTGTTCATATTATTTTGTAATTTTTAATGTCAATTCATATGCGAAAATATATAAACATATCGTTAAAACTTACCCCAGAGCTGTTAATTCTAGGTCCAAATACGGGGTAAGAATTAACAAACGACTTTTTTGAGAAAAAACATTCTAAATATGACAAAAATTATTTTATGTTTGATTTATGTTAATAACATGATACCTAAGTAGTTCAAGCATCATTTGACGTAAAAATCAAGTGTAAATGTTGAATAATTTCGGAGACACAACTTAAAATACAATTTTTGTTAATTGTAGCCCCGCTTTCCCCCACACACCTCAAGGGCGCTTCACACAAAACAACTTATTGACTAAACACACTCATTTACATACATTCACTAGATGACATGCAAAAAATGGTATTAACATTTAAAACTTGCTTGAATAAATTTTTTAGAGTATCATGCAGGCTCAGACAACACGCAAGGGTCGCCGACCCAAATTACACGGTCTTGACATTTTTATATTATTATTTTATTATATTTTAGTTTCAATTTTAAGCGAATAAAGTCGATTTACAGAAACAAATTGTTTTCTATTCACGAATTTTCAGCTTCGAAATCCTGCAATTAATATTATAATCAACTAGCTGTAACCCGTAAAAAATGACGGTACTTTTACATGTCGGCTCCTAAAGAACAAGTTAAATGTACTATTCTAAACCCTGGCGATTGAGCGAAACATGAGCGTTTTTGCTAAGTCCTATATGTAGTGTATTTTTGACGGGTAATGCCGGCTCGGCGATAGCAAAATCGCTATCGTTGCCGCTTTGCTGGCGTTTAATTTGGTTTAATTTTAGACGTGAATTCGAACAAAATTACGGATGTTGCACGAAGTTACGGGGGTAAATACACAGACAGCGGGCGGACGGATAGACGGACGAACGGACAAATGAACAAATGGACAAATGAACAGACAACGAAAGTATTATGTTTGATTAAATAAAATAAAATCTTAACCCTATCGTACATAGATCCTTCACACACGCGCCTAAGCGAGCGTATCGATTACGTGTCATGTGTTTTATTCCTTGGAGTGTGTCCTTTTTTGTAAATCTTTCTGACCATCAATTTTCCGACTTTTTCCTACCCCAGCGAAGGGTCAACAGGGTTACAGAAACGCTGGCTGGGAAATTCTGTTGCTGGTAGGGTTGTCGGACGAACAAGTCCCGGGATACAGACGTTATGTAATTATCCCTTAAAAAAACTACCCTCCACCGAATCTGGAAACCACAACACTTCAATTATCCTGTCCCTCCGCCGGGAAGGTATTTGTGGGCTCGGTAGTGACGTTCTTCGGGAAAAAGAAATCTTCTGACAAAAGATATCTCGTCAAATTGTGAATAGAGGTCATATTTCCGAGTCAAAATGTAATTTACATGCAAATTTTTGACTTGTTTACGAAAAGCTTCTCCGCACAAAGAAAAAATACATAAATCCTCGATAATGTACTCCCAGTCATCCCTCACGTCAGGGGCGGCCAACGAGGGGCAGATTGAAGAATGCCACCGTGATAACATATAAGGGATTATAAAATGTCAAACTTCACCTTATGAAGTGAAGCGTGGAATGACTATAAAGGGTAGAAATTAGTTTTCCCTCCAAGGGCGCAGCTCATGAGATGATATTAATAATAATTTATACCAACTTTGTCAGATTGTGTGTGTCAGACCCGATTTACCATTTAAATGATATGAAGGGGTATAAAAGCAAAGGGGGCAGTATCAAAATAAAATAAAAAAATGTTTTGAGTGCAGTCATCGATGTTATATGATTTAGAATGTACTGAATTAGACATTTTATAGGAAATGTAGTTATGTCCCTTCCAAAACTATGATTCCAAATTGCTATTATAAGCAAAGGTAGCCATATCCACTCCAATCAATCAACCCTCAAGGATGTGTTATTTGACAAAATGGCCGCTTTACACTAATTTTTACACGAAACTTTATAATAAACACAGCAATATCCACTATGTAAATATCCAAAGCAGCATTGTCCGCTATTTGGTAGCAAACACAGGTATATTTAAAAGTTAAATATTTATTTAGACAGTTGTATAAACGGAAAACTGAGATTGGCAATTGTTTTTAAAAACCAATTTTCAGTGATATCTAGGCTTCGCAGATTCCAGAGAAATTTCTTACAAAGAAGTCTTTTTTTTTTATTTATCTTAGAAACACATCAGTGAGGTATTGCTGCCTATGTTTGTATACTCCTTTTATGTAATGTTCGGGTATATTAAATATAGAAGAGTATGTATTAAACGAAACATACAAAAAATTGGCATACATCATACACAAAAATATTATGATGGTCAAGACCCGTCGCAAATATAAGCGTCCATTGATAAAGTACTTACCTGCGTGCAGAATATTCTCGATAGCGAATCAGTGCGATAGAAACGGCGTAACCAAACTTTGTACTTCTTACACGAAGAGTTATTTTGTCACTACTCTGTCCTTTGTTACGAGGATGATGTCCGCCATGTTTTGTCAATTATGTGTTTTGAGGGTATATTATCCCTATTCTCGAACTGCATACTCTTCCATTAGCTGTGCACGAGTTATAACAATATATATGTAGTAGAAAATTTAGTTTAGTGAAAAATAAAATGAGTTTAAATATTCATAATGAATTCAGAATTAAGCAACCTAAATATAATTGCATCCTAAATATGTACCTGCATATCTACCTACAACTATGATTGATCATTTACAAATCCGCGTTTTAACTTCTAACTCGCGTTGTTCCGCCTTTTTTCATTTCTCCACCAATTATTATTATTTTTATTTTCTTCAAACACGCGTATAATTCTGTGTACAAAAAATGTTTACTTCATTTTTAATTATCGTTCAATTGTTTGAGCTTTCTATAAATATACAAATAATAAATACGACGAAATAATTCACAAATAACCTAAGGCGATTAAATGGGAAAACCAATCAAAAATGACAGGAAAAAAACATTTTCAAATAACCTATTTTCTGGTATCGAAATAAATTATTATTCAACACGCGCGAAGTAAGAATTCGAAATAGATTAAAAATAACAGAATGTAAACTTAGTAAAAACCACTACCAGATTTACGGTCTACCGGTTTCGAGACGTACCCGTCTCTTCGTCAGGACCAACACTACCCTACTACATTCACAACACTATACACCCCAACCATAGTATTGTCAAACTATCACCACTATTGTTTACATGCGTGTTAATCTTGTCAGGGACAAGCATGCACTGAACCATCGAACTACTGAACAATACTTGTTCTTGGGTTTTCACAGCTGTTCAAAATCCTGGTTTGAGTATTATGGAGAATTCTGCCGTATTTCTACGACATTTCTGGCTGTCGTTTCAGATTCCATTACAGGGTCCATCATCAGGGCTGATGTGTTGTTATGATTTTTAATGTTGTGGTTGAATTGAATTG
Organism: Agrypnia vestita; assembly: GCA_016648135.1. Lineage (NCBI taxonomy): Eukaryota > Metazoa > Arthropoda > Insecta > Trichoptera > Phryganeidae > Agrypnia > Agrypnia vestita. The sequence goes on along the minus strand of JADDOH010008544.1, from coordinate 125,029 downwards.
TGGATAGAAATGTTGTGATGAGCTGTTTATTTTATGTAAGCCAGAGACGTATAACATCTAACCCGTGTCCAATTTTCGCGTTCCGTGAGTATTGTATTGTATGAGGTGAGTACCTTATAAGGAAGCGATCTTCTTCTCTAAATACGTAGATTAGATCGTTATGTTCGTTTAAAAGTTGCACACTACGTGTTATGGTGTGCCTATTCATTACATCCGTTCTGCATGACCTCGATTGCGCAAATAATTATTTGGCATGAATAGGCCATAATTCTCTTGTTAGTTCGGAGAGTTAATCATAACTATATTTTTATTTTATATTTTCTAGTGCATTAACAATTTGAGGACATAAATATCATAGGAAAGTTGTCCACAAATCAACTGTAAATGCCCACTGATTGTGTTTGATATATATCTAAGCAATGATCGAACACTAGTAATTATTATAAATACAAAGAGAAACAAAGATATCCGTGATAAAATAAGCATTATTTATATGATTAACCAGAAATATAGAAATAAAGTATTTAGTTAAAAAAGTGAAACAGAATTAATAAGTATCTACAGTGGATGAAAAATCACAGTGTCGAGGAATATACAAGTGAAACATATAAAAATTAAAAAAAAGTAACTTACATATTAAATGAATCCAGAAATATTGAGCTAAGAATGTTACCAATAAATAAAAATGAATATATAAGTAACATGAACAGGAATATATAAGTAACATGAAATAAACAAAAATTGATGTTCCCTACACAAACTCGGACATTTAACGAAAATGAATTTTTAACTTTTTTATACAAAAAAACAGAAAATGCTCTTCTCTGCAATAAAAAAATCTACTTTTATCAGAGTGACAAACTGACATTAAAGTGGACAAATACAGTCACTTTGTGCGCAGTCTTCAAATCAAGCTTCAAATCGCTCTCCTGTAAAATTACTTTATTGTAGATATCTTAGTAACGTAGGGAACGTCGAAATACCAAGCAATGCATTATACATGAATGTAGTAGAATAACAACAATAATATATTCAGTAATATATAATAAAAAAATTGTGATAAGTATACAAATAGCCCGAACATATACAAATATAATTTTATGAAAATGTGTCATATAATGCATAATATTTTGAGCTTTTCCAAAATTTTCAGAACAGTACTGGATTTTTGCCACAGGGACATCATTAATCAATATATATTATAGATGTCTCACAGAGACGAAATTATGTTTCAATGGGAAAGTTGGTATGGAAGGCTTTGGATGCTCCTAAGGTTTATGACCTATCGTACGGCTGGCTTAAGTGATCACTTTACACAATGTAACGTTCATCATTTCCACCCATGATAGAATACCATGTCTATCAAATTTTTGGAAATATATATTTAAATATTATGACATGTTCCTTATATGTGTTGTAATAATTCTTAGCGCGACCGGCATCCAAATATAATAGTTTTTGTCATGTAATAATTTTTTGTACCCTGTTAATAAATTGGAGAATATGTATAGTTTATTTATCGAGTTATGATCATTTTACAATTAACACATTCGTGAAATGGGATTTAAGTGCGTGATATTGCTGTGATAGGTAACGAGTCGAAACTTTTCATGCTTCCTTAGTGATCTAGTAGTTGCGCGAAGTATCTAGAGATGATAGAACTATGTTTGAGGGATACATAAGCAAAAGCAGCGATATCCGACACTCGAGAAAATATTTGTGAAATCAATGAAACCTACATCTAATTGGAAATAAGTTTTTAAAAACAACTGCCTTTTTTCTTTTATATACGTTTATAAATAAATCTGTGGGAGAAAAGAACGACTGAATAAGTCAAATAAATTTAGGTTTTCAGGAGAGCCAATACAAAATTTGGGAATTTCTTTCGTTTACGAAATATCTCTTAAAGCCTTTGTTTTTTTTATCTAATTTTTGCACCAGTTTTGTTTTTTTTTCACAAAAACGTTGAATCAAGTTGACTAATGTCGTCATTTGTGATTTATCAATTTTTTTTTAAAAAGTCGCATTTTATTTTATTTTCTGACTCATCTAATTTTTCCTTGCTAGATATTTATCTAAAGAACAACTCTACATACTCAACTAAAAACTCAATTATATTGACTCATTCAGTTGTTCCTTTAGCCCACAAAAATATTCAACTTCCACACATGGATATTGTTGTGTTTGCTACCAAATGGTGCACATTGCCGCATTTGCTGTTTACATAATTGGATATTGCTCTCTTTGCTATGATGTTTCAGTCTAAAATCGTCATCAACTCTCACTAAGTATGAAACGTCAATTTTTTCATGTGACACATCTTTGGGGGTTGATTATTTGAAGTGGATATTGCTGTATTTGCTTTTACTAGATAGAGAATTCAAAATTTTATATTTTTTTTATATTACTGCTTTTCCTTCACATTCTCCTCATTCAAATATCATTACCTAGATTTTCGGTTTATTCACTATCGTGTGGTATTGAATAATACAGCATCGTGTGGATAGACACTAGTGATGCAACGAATACAAATACGAATATTTGTATTCGCCGAATATCATCACGAATATTAAAAACAAACTATTTATAACTGAACGCAACGCAAATTACGGTTTGGCTGTGCACCGTGTATCCAAACACCTACACACTCAATATTAAAATTTACCAACTGAGAATTTTTTTTTTCTACGATGATACCGAGAGATGTTTATTACATCAGATGCAATATAACACGCATTGGTTTCGCGCAAGTTATGTAAACATTATCGGTGTCCAAGAAGCAGGGCTCCAAAAAATCCGATTTTTATACTAAAAAATCAAAAAATTGAATTTTTTGGTATATATCCGATACATATCAAAAATTGCATATACGTATATCTAAACTTTTTTTTCCTTTTTTGCACACGTCGCTTGATACAGACTCGAAATAATTAAGAAATTTATATTTTTATTTTGTACATGAATTATCATTTATTAAAACTATGGATGGATAAACAGATAAATTGAACTATTACAGCTAACCACAATAATTTTACCATATATGTAATACTCCAGTATTACACATATGGATTTTACTCAATTCAAAATTATTGAGGATTTCCCTAACATCGAATAAATGGATTTGTTGAGTTGTCAATTGTTACTTGTTTTACAGCATAACATGAGTTCTTTCATCTAGTTTCGTCGGGTTATTAATAAGGTTAGGTGCTCATTTAATGTAGTTTTTGTTTTGTAATACGTATTGTTCGTTCCATTTTATTTCCGTTGTGTGTAAAAGTCTTAACTCTTAAAATAATTTCAAATTAAATCTAAGCGTGAAAAAGGTAATATTTTTTTTCTAGCGCTATTAATGTACAAAATGATAAAAGAAATGTTGTGTTTTTTGAACGAAAATTCGCCGGTGGTAAATTTTAATTATTAGATCTCTTACAAAAAAGAACTTGTTGAATTATTCGTATTCGCCGAATATTAGGCTTGATGTTCGTATTCGTGAAAGTAGTATTCGTTGCGACACTAGTAATGTTAATTGAAATCTTCCTCGATCAGTCCGGTAGTTTCGTCGAAGTATTTTGAAGGCCTCGGCTTGACGGTTCCCGACTTCTCCCTCCTGGGCCTCGTGGAGAATCGGCCCGCGCAGCATTGATGAGTTGGAAGGTGCCGTTCGCATTGAAATTGCGTCCGTAAATCACGAGTTATTGCCGGAGATTTTTAAATAATTTTATAAATCGTTCAGGGCCGTGTCGCCAGTTGGGGGTGACTAACGCACCCGAGCTTCGATATTAAAATTTACCAACTGAGAAATTTATTTTTTCTACGATGCTACCGAGAGGTGTTTATTACATCAGATGCAATATAACACGCATTGATTTCGCGCAAGTTATGTAAACATCATCGGTGTCCAAGAACCAGGGTTCGAAAAATCCGATTTTAATACTAAAAAATAAAAAAAAGTAACCCATAAAAACCAAGTTTTTATTATACTCCCTTTGTTTGTAAAATATAACAACAATTAAAGAGGAATATAACATAACACTAAACTTGCTTGATAAGAAACTTCATGCTTTGAAGATTAAATTCTAAAAACATTTGTCAGTCAATTTAGATTTTCGAAATTCGTAGTGAAGTACCTATTATGTATACCGATTTTTGATAGAATTTGATAGATCTCCTAGATTGTCGCCACGAGTCTTCTTTCATAGTTTCAGCTCGATTGGATCACGGGAAAAGGGTTAAAAATCGATCCAAAGTTTTTTCGAAGGCAAGCCGGCAAGCAAGCAAGCCACGAGTTAATATAAAGGGAGGAAAAAAATAAAAAAATCGGATTTTTTGATATATATATCAAAAAATCGTTTTTTTTATATATATCCGATACATATCAAAAATTGCGTATACATACATCCAAACTTTTTTTTCCTTTTTTGCACACGCCGATTTATACAATCTCGAAATAATTAAAAAATTTATATTTTTATTTTGTAAATGAATTGTCATTTATTAAAACTATGGATGGACAAAATTGAACTCTTACAACCGACCACAATAATTTTACCATTTATGTAATACTCCAGTATTACATATATGGATTTTACTCTATTCTGATTTATTGTATAAAATAATACCCCAAAAAGTCAACAAATTGCAGAGCCATCTAGTAACGACCGCAGATATTAAAAAAAATAACCTGTAGCATTTTTAAAAATACAACTAGCGCCATTTATTAACGACCGCAGAAAGTTTTTTTGGATATATATCAAAAATAAAAATCAAGTCATAAATATCGTGATATATATCTTCGAACCCTGACAAGAACAGAATGAAATAATACATTTCGTAACGCCTTATCATCAACATCATTGAATAAAAAAACTAATATAATGATAGGTCTTAAATATATTTTAGTATGCCTATTCAACACCAACTTGACAATCTTTAAGGAGCTATCCACCTTGAGGCATTAAAAAAATATATTAAAATTTTTGTTTTTGACGTAACCATTGCACATAAAAAATAAGTTTTATTATTATCGTTTAAGGCGTACATTGATTAATATTTTTTATTAATTAATTATTAAAAAAAAATGGCGGAGTAATGTGCGGTTCCGCAACGATCCTTCTTCTGGTGTGGAAGTCATATCACAAGGGTTAAGTGAAATGAATTTTTTTGTTTGTTTAAGTATGTAATGTCTATGTTGCATTTCGAAATAAATGATATTTTTATGCAAATGAGAGCAATTTGAAAACATCTGGTTTGGGTCTTTTGGAGTATTGTGCCGTGTTATTACGACCTTTCTGGACGACGTTTCGGATCCCATTGCAAGGTCACATCAGCCCTGATGATGGACCCTGCAATGGGATCCAAAACGTCGGCCAGAAAGGTCGTAATAACACGGCATAATACCCCAGAAGATTCTGAGTGGCCGTGTAAACCTAAGAACATTCTTAATTTGAAAACAATTTTCACTTTTTCTAAAAAATCGTGATATAAAAAAATCGTAATAAGTAGTCGATGCATTTTATCAAAAAACTATCTGTTTGACCCGGCGTTGCACGGGTTAAGAATTAAGTTGAAAGCAAATTCAGGTCAGGGGGAGGGGAAGGGGTATGAGAATAGGAGGGAAATGTCGCCTACGTTACCCACCGAGTTCTAAAGAATAAGTTTCCAAATTTTGAGTCCGATCGGTCAAACGGTAGGTACAGATTTGCATCGAAAATATGTCAGGTGGAGGGGAAGGGGTATGAGAATAGGAGTGAAATGTTGCCTATGTTACCCGCCGGGTCCCAAAGCATAAGTTTGCAAATTTGAATCGAATCGGACAAACGGTGTGGATTTTTATAGAGAACAGACAGACAGACAGACTGACATTGAGTTTTATAGATATAGATAGTACGATACATCGTATATATTGTTATAGGTATGATGTGTGCAAAATTTGAACGAAATGGGAACAATATTTTTTTATAGAGATATTTCCTCCACCAGTCTGAAAAAGGTTTCGAGAAAAACGGAATAGAATAATGAAATTCGTTGAAAAATATACCCCCACGCTACCTTCAAATAGCTATTATAGGAAGGAATGTATTTATTTTTTGAAAACGTTTAGGTGTTGTAGCTTCTTTGTATAAATCCTCTATAGATTTTGAATTGTTGATGGTTTTGTGGTAGCAAACGGAGTTTTTTTCGTGAAATTGTAACAATTTCATGACTCTCGCTGTATTTATTTTTCTTATTATACTTTTATATACATGGTTATTTGAAAAACATTAATAACCTCGCAGAACTATATTCCTGCCTTGATCATGAGTCGAAAATGTTCAAGCTATCATGACCTAATACCAATAGTTATGGAGATATGCGACATCAAATTTTGTATTTTTTTTACAATATTTCTGAGTTATAAAACGTTGGAACATCATTACAGTAACTTATATCGATTAGAAAAAATTCAGTCGTTTCAATACAAGTTAAATAAAATGATAAATTTCCAATTGGAATTCGAAGGTTGGAAGGAAATGATAGTCCAGCGTTTTACAAAAAATATGTCAGAAATATTGAAAAAAAAAATGCAAATTTTGATGTCGCATATCTCCATAAATATTGACATTAGGTCATGTTAGCTTGAACATTTTCGACTCATAATTAAGGCAGGAATATAGTCGTGCGAGGTTATTAATGTTTTCCAAATTACTCTGTATACTTGCACACTTACAAAAATATTATTTCTTGGTTAATTGAAGTTTATACTGTACAAATAAATTAAAACATTTATAAAAAGAAACCCGTGTTTCCCTATCCACCAAGTTTTCTCCACAACCAGCCACAACCACTCACTTGTGGTTATGGTGGTGGATAGCCCTTGGTGTCACATTGAAAATATGCGAGTTTGATGGGGGTGGGAGTGGGTGACGAAAATGTGCTTTCTAGCACATTGTTTTGTTATGGGAACGCCGCAAATGCTTCAGATTGTTTCAAAATAGGCGCGCCGACTGTGTCGGTGAGTCTAGAAGGTTCCGGAAAACCCTGCTCTAGAAAGTTCTGGAAGGAGAAGGTTCTTGAAAATTCCCGAAAGGTAACTATAAGGTTCCAAACTGAGTGGCTAAATGTGTCGGTGTGTCTAGAAGGTTCCTGTACATTCGACAAATTTCTTGAAAGTTCTGGAAGGAGAGTGTTCTCGAAGGTTCGCAAAAGTTCTATGACGATCCAAACAGTGTACTAAAAATCTACGCGTGCGAAGCCGCGCGGGCACAGCTAGTACCAAATAAATGAAAGTAACAAAAACAGGATAAATAAAGAAAATTGTTAATAAAATAAATTTTTATTGTTACGTACATTTATTTTATTTTAACATTTTATTTTATTTTGTTTTGATTGGTTTTGTTTTACTTGTGATTTAATTTGTGTTTAATTTATTCAATTCATGTTTTGTTTTATTTCATGTATATATTTTTTTAATAAATACCTTTTTCACTGTGAGGATAGTGAATGGTTTGTTTCTGCCGTGCGGTCACGCGGCGTTTTATACGACCGCTGCGGGGCGGTATGGTCTTGCAAAGTAGTATTAAAAAAATGTCAACCTGGAGACGATTGAGTAGGACCGATAAGGAAGATTTTGCTCTTATAACGTTCCTGGATAAGCGGTGGATACCATTCACTGTATAAATAAATACCATTTAAAAATAGTGCAAAATTTAATGTTCACTTTATTGATTAAAAAAAATTAACTATAAAATTTCTATGTAGGTATTTATTTTTAGAACTTTTTATGATAATTTAAAAAAATATTATTCTCTTAACGTTTTCAATGGCGATCATTTTTTTGTTTCAGTCCAAACGGCCTCTTTATTAAGGGAATTTTTAAATTTCTTTTGATGAGGTCTTTCAGACGTACAGATCTGTTTGTAGGTCTGACGCAATTAATGTCAGGCAGAAAGGGTTATGGGGCGTACGACGATTGTGTACTTTTTGTACCCTTTGTTAGAACGCCGCAGCAGCCTGATTATTCGCGTCAAAACACCACAGCCTTCGGTGAAAGCGGTAATTTTTGGTTGCGAAATGAGCCTCCAGCGAAGGAAATCATTTGCATACATAACAAGCCCTATAAATCAAGGGCTGGATTATTTTTCCTTTGAATCATTAATATAAGTATATAAGTACTGCATAAACTCTGTATATATATATGTATAAGGATACCTTATTTAATTTTTTATTTTATTTATCACATTTTTTAAAATTATATTTTTTTTAACGCCCTACAGTTCTTTTTCAAACAAATAGGTAATGTGTATATTTATATAATATATAGTTTAAAGAAAAAAATAATAACATGTAAAAATAATAGTGACATAAATTGGAAAGAAAATACTTAAAACACAGATACAAATATATAAAGATAAATATAATATAAAGTTAAAAGCAAGTATACATCAAGCAGAACCATAAGGAAAACATAATAACAGAAATTCAAAAACAAAAGAAGTAACAATATAGAGCGAAAAGCAATAGCACAAGCTTAGAAAGTTATAATATAATAAAAAATTTATATAGTTATTTCGGTATTAGTTATCTCACTCAACCAGCAATCAAAACAAATACAAATCAATCATTTAAGTCCAATTTGACAAAAATACTAGTAAACTTTCAAAACACCTTTTAAAGTATGTTTGAATATTATAAAGTTATCGACAAAGACGTCAAGTTGCTCGTATCTGTTTGCTAGTTTAGGAAGCCTTTGCAGTGGAGAATTAAAGAAGTAGTTGGTACGCGAGACTTCTAGATACGCGAGATGGAACACGCAAGCAGATACGTTCTTGTAGTTGAGAACAGTCGATAGTACCATTTAATAATTTGTATATATTATGCTTAAAACACGAGTAATGGATTGTTTTTTCGTTGCCAGTTTCAATAATGAATCAAATCGTATGTTTTTTAAGAAACCAATTTAATTTAAAGTCAAATACGCTTAGACATTTTTTTAATGTGTAAAAATATTATATTTACATTATTTAACGTTCGAGTCACTTTAAGGTGAAATACACCGATATTTACATTTTCTAAGGTCAATTTAATTTTTTCTACTGGCAAGTATATTTTTGACTTTTTTACCTATGGTTCGATATGTATCAAACTTGAGCGCATACAGACGACGTATCATATATATTATGATTGATTCAAAAACACAGTAGGTATGCGTGATTTTTCCATTACCAGTTTCCAAAAATAACCAAATCGTATGAGAAGCAGGAGGCAATGAGTAATGCAGTTATAATTTGATTTAATTAGAATTTCTTTTAAGTTAAATGATATATTAGGATAAAATAATGTTATTCGCTCTGCTAAAAAGTTCTCAAAATAATTTTACAAAAAAATGCATTTCATTAATTCACAGTACTTGTTCTTACATTTACCAGCACCAAAAAAGTAAGACAAATATTTCCTCAATTCGAATGTCACGTTCTCTCATTTAAACGAAACTTATATAATCTAGATATTACATTATAAACGTCGGAGACGAAGATTTTAATGTGGGAAAGTATGGTGTCTATAGGGCTATCATATGGCTGGCTTAAATGATCAGTTTACAAAATGTAACATTCGCCAATTCCACCCATGATTGACAATTTTTTAATGTTTTATGTTACTTATGCAACATGTTTCACTTTAACTTACGCTTACACCGTTTGTGGTTGAAATTTGTCATCGGAATGAACCGTTATATAGATGTCGTCGCTATTAATGAAATATCTATTTATTTTACTAAAATATGGAGCGATATTCTGCTTTTGTGTGTTTATGACATACATTCGATTTTTTAAGTACGAGTAGGTCTGAAAATTATTTCAATATTTAACTTCCTTTTTAGACCATACCTTTTATATATTGAGACTTCCAAGGACATCCTTATCTACTTTCCCATATAACTAACTTCGTCTCTGTGAAGAGTCAATAATAACTCTGGTTTCAAAAATCAAGTAATAGAGTTCTTGAAAAAATTGAGCATACTTAAAATATTCTGTCCCTTATTTACATTTTTTTATATATTTGAAGTAACTAATATGTTTTCGAAATGATATTTTAATAATTTATATCCTAGAATTTTAAATACCCAACTATTTATTAAAGTTGGTCTTAAATTAAACATCTTAGAATTACACATTTTAACAATGTTTTATTATTTTTGATGTTTTAAAGATTAAAAAATAAATTTAAAATTAAATAATAATCATTATACTATTTTGAGAGTCCCTAAATGAACGATTATGTCACTTGCCAGAATTTAGTTTTCACTACTTCATTATTCATTATGTTGACCATAGATTTTTTTTGCTATAACATATTTATCATAATTAAAATATTTGAAAAAATAAGTAAACACCGCTTAATTTATTATCATATTTTAGGTACTGTCAATTAAAATTTGTACACGACTAATGTTTTAAGAGTCAAGTTAGATTCGTGTTACTTTTCAGTACAACTGCTAACAAAAAATATAATTTTACACCAACTGAAACCGTATACAATACAAAAGGCCAACTTAGCTTTAATAACACAATAAAACTTGAAGCGTTGAAACACAAGATCTCCTACGTGAGATGGGAGACAAGGATATTACATTACACAAAACACTTGAAAAAGAGTTTATATATTAAAAGACGACACAAGGACATGCCTAAAGAGTCAAATAAATCCGGAGAGAGCTGAATGGCTAATGTGACTCTCTTGTAGCTGATCCTCATTCAAAGCTCATAGCACTCTTCTTCCAGTGCTATTTGTTGAATATTTGCGATCATGATGATAGTATTGTATTGTACGAGTGTATATAGTATTTTTAACTGCATGCACATAAGTACCTAACTGTAGAAAACAGGTTTCAATTTATTTATGAGATCACAGAACTGTATTTTTTCATATATGCTAACACACACATAATTTTTTTAGTTTCTTCTTTTTTACATTCGTTATGTTATCTGATTTTGTATTCAATAATATTTAATTGTTTTTTTCCAACAACAATTTATACCTGTATCTTCAATATCTAAGAAATTAAATCATTTTATAAAGTATTTTGTTCTCATTTATCGATGCTCATCTCGGCACAGGTTCATCGTAGTGAAATGAATCTCCTTATTTATTTATTTTTTCATAAAAATGTCATAACACTCAGATCTAATCTAAATGTAACATTTTCGTTGTCTGTCTGTCCGTAACGTCCGTAACATGCTGAAATGTAGCTGGAATTACAACTTTAGATAATAAGAATGGGACACGCAATTAGCACGCAAAGGTTCAGACAACACGCAATGGTCGCCCACCAAATTACCGTGAAAAAACTTCATTGTGACTTCACTACCTATATTATAGTATAATATTTAAACCTAACTCGTAAATTAATACACCTACAAGATATTCTTATACGAAGTGTATTGCTAAGTAACAATTTTTTAATAAACAAATATTTAAAATGAAAAAAATAAATTTAAAAAAAAAATCTTTCTTTCTTCCTTCCCATTGAAGTATATCACGCTCGCCGTGTTTACAAAAGTACTCACTCGATTTTTTTCATAGTGTTACATAAACCTTTATCCTTTAATACCTTCAATTGTTGTGTGAATGACGGCGGGCCCATTGTCAATGAGCACACTGTCGTGACAATAGACTATGAATGATCGCTTAAGAATACACTGCAAAGCCGAGGCGTAATGGACAGATAAAGAAAGAGAAAGGTTTACTCACAGGCGCACGGGCTAACGATTGATGAAAGAACTCTCAGGCTTTTGTATGTTCATGTGGAACATTGTTCCGAAAAAAAACACTCTTCCGACAGTGGCCGGAGGATTTTTTTAAAGTTTATTCTTAGAATACAGTAACCCCTCGCCATTTTTCGATTCGTGTTTCGCGGTTTCACTCTATCGCGATTTTTTCAAAATATTGTCATATTTAGGTTTGACTTTTTGTACAAATTATTATTTTTTATTTAATTTATGGTACAAATATAGTTCTTATATATAACATCAGATTAAACATTTTTTTTAAATACCTAGTAGTCATGTAGACCTCATTAGTGAAGAGAAGCTCTCGAGTCTGATGAGGGAGCCACAGTTTTAATTCCTTGTTATAATATATAGGTACATAGTGTATACAAGTTATTTATTAATACAGTAAAAAGGTAAATTGATAATGAAAGTACAGGAGTTATTTATAAAAAAGTTATAAGTTTATATGATTTATGAATTTATATTTATTTAAGAAAATTTTGATTTTTTTGATTTGCTCTGAGAGGTTACTGATGCGTCGTATCTCGATAGGTAAGTTATTATAGTAATTAATGGCTTTATAAATATAGTGATGCTGCATTTGGGTTGTTTTACATTTAGGCATTATGAATTGGTTTCCATTTCTCATAAGTTTGTTAATAATAATTAAAATTTAAAAGTTCTTACTCTTAATCTCAAAATTCTTTTTATGTCAACTATTACGTAATAAAATAAATTTTTCAGCGCCCGTACAAATGCTCGGTCCTTGCCGCTCCAGAATAGTTTAATATTTTACCACTTTTACAAAGTCTTCATCCATTGTTTTAAAATATTTCTCGAAACGTTCGCAAATGCGGTGAGTCACTTGGTCAACATCGGATGAGCGGATGTACTTTTCGCCTTGCAACCAAAATTCGACCTTATCGGCGCTCTGATATGCCATACATTTTGGAAGGATGAGTTTCGTATAAAGTGTAATTGATTGCAGTTTTACAAGTATCTATAGTATTGTGTTTAAGTGTCGTAAATAGGTTTTCTATGCTATGACTACGAAAATATTCAATTTATTAACAAAGAATCATACGTCGCGTAAATTCACTAATCGCAGTATAGTCTGGAATGGATTAAACGCGATAAATGAGAGATTACTGTACATGTTCCTGATTTCCTTCCACCTTCCTGCCTGTGTTGCCATATTGTTCTTAATCAGGTGAAATATGGCCTGTAATGCACTTCCACAAGTCTTTATATTTGTTTACCTTTAACTTATGCTTCAGTATTCTGACTGCACCTGCACTGTATGTCAGTGAAGGACAACATTTACATATCGAATCAAGTCGAATTGCCAAGACAAATAGGAATGAGGCGGCCATCGTAGTCCAGTGGGCATGACACTGGCTTTCCATAACGAGGGTTCCTGGTTCGATCCCCGGTGAGCTCACAATACATCTTTGTGATTAAAATAAACCTGGAGTGTTTTTGTGACGTGTTTGGCTACAATATTTAGGTTAATTGGGCATATTATGTAGTAACTTTGCGAATTTTTGGACGGGAGTTTTAATGAGTTTTCAAAGGCAAAACAGATTTTTCTTATCTTCTTCTTCTTCAGCCTTCATCTCTCCACTGCCAGATAAGGGCCTTTTCCATACCCTTCTATCCTTTTCTATTGTTAGATTCTCGTAGCCATTTCCTCCACTCCGCAGCGGCTATACCGTCGGCCCATCTCTTTTGAGGTTTTTCAGCCCCTGTTTTATTCTTCCAGGACTCTAGGAGTCCATCTTGTGGCATTCTGCCTTGCAACATGCCCTGCTCATTGCCTTTTTAACTTCGCTACACGATCCACGATATCCACTGCTCCGGTTCTGCGCCTAATTTTATAATTTATTATTGTGTCACTAAGGCTTATTCCAAACATAGATCTTTCCATGGATCGTTGCGTGCATTTGAGCTTCTGTACATTATTCTTTGTCAGTGTCATCGTTTCCACTCCGTAAGACATCACTAGCAATATGTGATGTTGGTGGTTCAAACGTCTTTCTTTTTAGAGTGTGATTTTTTTGTCTTCAAAAATATGTTTTAGTTTGCCAAAAGTAGTCCAGCTCATTCCTACTTTATATATGTTTGATATATTGAACCAAATAAATTAAATATAAAAAATATACAGCCGAATTGTATACTAGGCGAATTCTCTAAATATATTAAGGATAAACAGTTCATCCAATTTCATTTGAGCTCATCTCGCTCACGATCAATGTTTAGAAATCCGAAATTAAAAGTAAAAACTAATTTCATCCAGGTCTCTATAAAATAAAATAAAATGATATGATTTTCCCGAAGCGTATTTAAATTAGAACATAAAAGTCTACTCAGTCGTGACTACTTGGTTCAGTTGTTTTCAATACGAAAATAATTATTTCTTTAAGAGGGTTTAAAGGATCCAAACCCTCCGGTGTCCAAGCGGGGTTATCCGGAGAACCCTTACTTTATTGCTTTTATGAAAATATAATTGAATTATTGAAGGGTCGTGTGTTGTTAGGTCACAAAGTAGACCGTATTCAAAAATTGTGACCTAACAACTTATTTAGTTTCCCCACTTGTTCAAACAAAATGTTCAAACCTCAGGATGTAAGCGTAATGATTCTATTCTATTCTGACACTTGACATTTCTTTCTTTGTTCCCATCTAAACATTTTTCATGTATATAAAGAACATGAACAGGAACTGATCCAAAATATGATTTTTCTGGACCTTTCACGTCTTTTGCTATACTCGTATCGGACAACTTATGTACGAACCAATTTTTACTCATTCGTTCCATGTTATTATACCACATTAGTGCACGTAGCTTAGTTTGAAAATTGTTACAATATTTATGTGACGCATTTTCTTTATTTTTTATTTTATTTGACTTATTTTCTGTATATTTTTTAATGCAAGTATATATTTTATTATTTATTATATTTTACTTCTTACACGGTGTATATCTTATATTTATCTTAAAGTACTATTTAACCAAAATAATACATATAAAGAAGCGATTATTTAAATAGATAAAATGATAAAATAAACTAAAATTATATAAATTAAGTTGAAAACTCAAATGGTAAAAAAGAAGATAAATAAAGCAATACAAATGTAAAATAAATAATTAATATAATCACAGACTAAAATAAGAAAAACAAAAGATTAAATGTAATATATAAAATAAAACAAAGTAGTAGTAGAAACATAAAAAAATGTGCTGGACTCATTCAATCTTGTAAGAGTGAAGAGTGTAGAGACCATACTGGTGAATTATATTCCCTATATTCTGTCTTGACGAATCCCTTTGACTGAAGATCGCAATCTTCATGATCTCCCCCCACCTTGACTATATGTATACTCCTTCATTTTCTCGGTATCTTAAATATAGATATAAGAATGTTACCAGAGAAGTAAGATGCGTTACCAGGAGTCCAGTTTTTGTTGTTTTTTCCAACTAGTGGGAGATCCTCGCCTTGCTCTCCTTCGACGTCGTTCACCACGACGAGGTTTCCCAAGCTGTCTAAGTGCTATGCATTAAAGTGTTCATATTTCAAATACGACATTCCCGGCAAAACACAATATATCAGCTACAATAACATGTTTTTTATTCCAGACTAGTGAATCACAGATTTTTTAAGCGAATCTTACCTTTTATTAATTTTGGTATTGAATCTGTAAAGGGTGTAAATTGTAAAAATCAGTATATCAAATTTCTAATCAAAAGTACGTATCACAAACTTTCTAAGTTTTTTCTTAAAAAATTTGATATTTTTTTCGTCTCTAATATCCTCTGGCAGACTCACATACAACTTCATCCCATTATACATCACAGAAGTTTGCGATCTTTTTTTCTTTCTGAATGGAAATATTATTTCATTTTTTTTCTTGTACAATGGTCATGTTCATGTTGGTTTTCTCTTATTTTCTTACTAATTCAAATGTATTGTTGTGTCCGTTAATGTGTTTATATGTTGCAAGCAGCAGCGGCGGTCAAATTCCAGTTCAAAAAAAACTAAGTCCAGCACTGGTCGGCCGGCGCATCGGTATATGAGTATGTACCAGGCAGAGAATTTGCCTATCTCTCCCATGAACAGGCGTTCGAATATATATTATAAAATAAACAGATACTGGCGCGACCAGTCATTATTTAGATTAAAATTAATAATCACGTCGTACACATTAAATTAATACTTACAAGCAAGAGCCGCAATAAACAGATTAAGAACATGACATTCGAAAATTTATCTTAAACTTTAAAACAACGTATTAAATATGTGGTAGCTCAAGACACGTACACACACATACCCGTGTAATGAGGTACCGCATATGGTGGCATCGAAGTACGGCAGGCCGTCGCCCTCGAACAGAGGTTGAGGCAAGATCGCTGAGCACAGCAAACAGGCAACAATGTAAACCGGGCCAATGACCGAGTACAAAAGCAATGTATAGCAGATGGCATGGACTATCGGAGTGACGAAACGCACCTTGCTGATCTAGGCTAAATACCGATCTCCGACTCTACAAACGGAGTGGTGACCTTTGAGTTCAACGCTATCCAAAACCGGAGGGCTCATCCACCTCCAAAGTACTGAATGGTGATGTTAAAAAATCGATAACGAATGCCTGCAAAGAAAGCGTATAAAAATGTCTTCTAACATTTTTTTGATTTATTTTTTAACTCATTACAAACCATCAAATGAATCGGCAATTTTTTGAGATTGGGGTGAAAATAATTACCGAACTCAGTCGAGGGTTGGCGCAGTTTAATATCGCCCCTGCTCACCGGGGCGCGGCGGAAGGTTCGCAGAGCTTTCCGTTAAAAAAGAGCCTTTCGACGCCTTATAGTTATCGCAAAGCCTTTTTTAATATAACGATATTCAGAAATTACACGAGGCTTAATGGACGGGGGTCGGTACGGTAAAATTAAATTATGCAAATAAATATATACACATGAAAACAGTTTTGCGAATAATTGCGCCGCGTATATGTTGTGGATTATATTTTAAAAGCGTTTGGAAAATATCAATTGAGATTTTCAAGTGAAGCGTGTTTAATTCGCGGAATAATTTTGTTTCCATAATTGCTAATTGTACGAGCTTTCGAAATCATATTCGTGCGTTTGGCTGTCAGCTTCATGATTTATGAAGTAGGAACTGATTAGTTTTAATTAAATTATATACTCATACAAAGGGGAAATTAATTCCGTATACCGTGTTATAGGGGTGAATACCTTATTCAATATTTGAACCGATAATAATATGTTATAATGTACACGAAGGAAGTACAAAATTTCAATCGTTTTAAATGCGTGAGAATTTTTTTGAAATCGCGGATATTTAAGGTAAGTGCAATATCTTGTGAGTATGTTTAAATTTTTCAATAAAACAGTTAATGGATTTTAATCTCCAGAGAGATAGTCATTAATCAAGATATATTATAGATGTCTCACAGAAACGAAGCTATTTATATGGGAAAGGAGGTACGGATGACTTGGCTGTTTAGAGAGCTTAGGATCTCATATGGCTGGGTTAAGTGATCGTTTTACACAATACACCGTTCATTAATTCGACCCAAGACCACCTCATTTATCAATTTTCGGAAAAAATCACGTTTTATTTGAATGTATGCTAACGACATCTATGGTTGAAATTAGTCGTCCCCATGAGCCAGTATAGATGCCGCCATATGATAGGTTTTATGCCGTATAAACACCCAAAATACTTCTGTATTTTCTTTTCTCTATAAATCGCTTCGTCTCTGTGAGACTTTTTTATTATGTATATTGTCACGTGGCGTGGCTAGGGAGGTCAAATAAAGACACTGGAAATTAATTAGCGATTTATTAATAAATGCTCAATTAATTATTCAATTTCCAAATCACTTGACACGAATTAAACTTAAAGCTATTCTTTAATCTACACTATTTCGCGATATATCACTCGTAGAATATTCAATTATCGCACATAGAAGTCGCTCTGTTTATTTCGCCAATTAGTAGTAGTTTCGTATTTATACCCAAAAATTGGATTAACGAACCTTCCAGATTATTCTAGTATTTAGGAGAAGGTTCTCTTAGCTTCTCGCTTGTTCCAGGTGTTCCTCGAATGTTGTAGCTGATTCCAGAGTGTGGTAGTATGTTCCAGAATGTAGTGTAAGGTCCTAGAGGTTTTGATGTTAACTATAATTTATCATAAGGGTTCTGGAGTCATTTGAAAAATTCTGAATCGTGCAATTTCATGGCATCAAAAAATTAAAAAGAAACACTCTTTTCAATTCAATGCAGCACGCCTTGCGATATGTAGTAAAGTTCTGGTGCCAACGCTACTGTATGAAAATAAAGCTTGGAATTGGAAAAAAACTAATGAAAGTAGACTGAATGCGGTCGATTGTAGACTGAGTGTACGTGTGGAATATAGTTCTTAAATAGAGTAAGGAATGAATAAATTGTAAATATTATGACTGGTATGACCATATCATCTTCAAAACATTATAATTTCGTTGTCTAACTGTCCATCCGTCTGTATGTCCCGTGACTTCGTGTAACGTCCGTAATTTCGTTCGAATTCACGGCCAAAAAAACGGCCGGAAATGGGGCTTAAACCCCGGGCCGCCCAAACCCAATCCCGGCAATTTTATATATATAATAAAACTTAGCAAAGACGCGAACCAATGTTCCGACATTTTTTACGGGTTACAGCTAGTAAACTAAAATATTGAAAGATGGCCCTGTAAAACGATTTAACAACCGAAGAGCGTGTGCATGAAAAGATGTATGAAAGTGGAAGATGCAAAAGTGGTGTGCAAGGTCAGAAGAATGCGGCGTTCTATCCTCTGCGGGGAAACGGCGCGGACATGCCTCCAGCGACTTCTATCTATTCCCGGAGGTGAAAAAAAAACACGAACTGACGACGTTTTGCCGACATTGAGAAGATAAAAAAGCAATTGCCGAAGGAGCTTAACCTCACATCGAAAGTTGCGTTCCAGAAGTGCTTCAAAGACAGAAAAAAGCACTGGCACAAGTAATAATAATAATAATAATAATTGGATAACTTATATAGCGCCATTTTCGCGAGTACTCACCTCAAGGGTGCTTTACATAGAAAAATTATTATCTTACAAAACAACTTATTCTAGAAAATAAAAAACTTATTTACTATTACTTATTCACTAGGTGGCATACAAGAAATGGAATTAAAATTGAGTACTATTATAGTTGGGAGTGCCTGAAAGAATTAGGTGTTTTCGCGGAGTGCACAATAGGAGTGGAAAACATTAGCCTGCGTTGTTGTGGTCAGATTCTATAGGTTTTTATAGGTTTTTTGATAAAATTTGAAATTCTATATATTTTTTGATCAAACCTCGTACATCGTTCATCTCTCTCTGACTTATGCGTAGTCAACCTGACTAGTAAGTAGTTTTACTGTTACTCCAAATAAATTCGTACCCTTTATTTTTTGCCCAAATCGTGAACCGCAAACACTAGGCAATGGAAATATTCTGAGAACTGGCAGTATTTTTTTTTATAAAGTAAATAGCTATGAAGTTTTACACAAGCTAAGTGTTAAAAACTTTGCGGATCCAACACCTTGAGGCTTAAACAACTTTATTTCTTTAAAGAACCGAATGTGTCATAAAAACGTACATCTTAAATATCATTTATATTTTTCTAGAATTTCTTTTTTAATAAAGTTTTTACTGTGGTGAAAATAAATTATTAAGTTTATAAATACTTTACTCATACCTAAATAATGAATTAAATTTTTGACATTTAAAAAAATATTTGTATTTAGTTTTCTGTAAAAAGTTTAACTATCTGTAAAGTGAAATATTACATTTTATTTTATATAAAGTAGGTACAATAAAATTATTAAAACCTTGCAGATTTTTTGTGTAAAGTTTTAATAATTGTATTATATTTGATTTGTATTAAAAAAATTGAATTTTTATCATTCGATATTAATAATTTTCATATTGGTCAAAAGTAGAAAATAAGTCAGAAAAATTGAAAAAAAAAAAATGCAAAAGTCTATTAAAATGGTTAAGAGCTTTCAGAAATTTGAACCAGAATTCTTCCACAAGTTTTGATTGTTTAATTTGACTTATGTTCCGCCCCACTAAGATAAAAGGCAGTAAATCCATACTTTTTGAAACATGTTTTATTTGTGGTTTTGGATAATTGAGTTTAACTTTCTAATAAGCGTGTTTGCCTATTTTCATCTGGGGTATGTAATATGTAGCTTATTTGCAGTTTTATGGTTACTTTATAAAAATACCTCAAATAATAATAAATAACATTTTTTCTATGTATTCATTCAATATCCAATGACTGAGCGACAAAAAATAAATTAATATTAATTTGAATGATAGACATTGCTCCATTCACGTTTCCTTGATTTACTCAATAAATTGTTTATTGTTGGAGATACTGATTTTTAGCTTAGAGGGGCAGTATTAAAGCTAATATGTTTATAGTATTTGATATAATTTACAATATTGATAGTCCAACGTTTTACAAAAGATAAGTCAGAAATATTGAAAATAAAATTTAATAACAGAATGTTAGTTAACTTAGTAAAAACTACTACCGGATTTAAGGTCTGCCGGTTACGAGACGTACCCGTCTCTTCGTCAGAACCAACACTACACTACTATATTCACAGCCTTATACACCCCAATCATAGTATTGTTAAACTTTCACCAATATTGATCACATGCGTGTTAATCTTGTCAGAGACAAACATGCACTGATTAGCCTACTGAACATTCAGGAATCTACCGGGAGAGAGTGAGAAGGCGGGTGGGGTCTAAAGTGAGTGTTACCAAATCTTTTGTGAAAGTTAAATTAAACAAAGGGCTGATGATGATGGATCTGCGATAACATATGGCTCCAAATGCTGGACTATATATAGCTCCTACACCGAGTAATTTGAAACAGCAGAAATGCGAATGCGTACATGATAGGCAGTAGTGATACTTAAAGCTAGGATTTAAAGTTCACGCATTTGTGATAGCCTTTGTGTGACGGACATAAACAGTAAGCTGGCGGACTACAGTTGAGATGGAGTAGGCACACAAGGCGTAGACCATCAGACCACTCGATGAAGTAGGCAATGTCTATGGAACTTCATCGGCAGTCATCCAGAGGAAGGCCAAAGAACTCCTGGATTACTTAATGCTCAAATCCTACAGAGAAGATACAGCCTAAGAACGAGAAGAGCCAACCCAACAGCCTACCTAGGCAATGAGTGGGGTCAGTGCTAGGAAGAAGAAGAAGAGCCCTGCAATGGGATCTAAAACGTCGGCCACAAAAGTCGTAAAACACGGCATTATACCCCAGAAAACACAAACCAGAACATTTATGTGGTGCGATGGATTAAAGCGGCGTTCGGTCTACTTGCACTGCTACACACAGTTGTTGTTTGTACTAAAAAAAAATATTTTCGCGATTGTTCGACTGAAATTCAAATTAACGTTCTTATTTTCTGTTTCAGTTCTTCGCCGCCAGTGGCGTTCTGACGACATTCTGAAACCGAAGCGAACACAGTGAGGAGAGGTCGCGGCGCGATTGGTTAACGGAGTGATGTGACGTCATGAAAGTGGTACAGTGTCGCCGCGGATTGGTCGGCGCGCCAGCCGCCGGGGCGAGCGCGCGCGGCGGGCTGCCCGCGAGGGCCAAATGGAAGGCGGCAGAGGTCGCCGTCTTCCTGCTCGTCGTGACTATCGGTGAGTTCTTCCATTTTCAATTTTTAAGTGAATGAAACTTAGAAACACCGTCACGTTAGTACAGTATACTAAGAACAGTAATACGTCTTCAAACAAACTGGCCGCTACCCATTAGAATGCGTGCGTGCGTGCTCGGCGCCGTGTACGCACGCACTGTGACGCACACATTGACATAAAATATGGGGGCATAAGGCGGCAGCAGTAAGGGCCGTGCCTTCGGTGCCATTCGCGCTCGCAGCCGCCGCTTTAGAAAAAAATGCGTTTCCTGAAAAAAATGCCTTTTTTTATGTTTGTGGTGATTTACTAAAAAGGTGTGTTGATTATCACAAAGACTGTGAGTTTTTAAAAGTCTAGGTTGATGTTAATCAACGTTCTTGCAATTTAAGTGCAGAAACTAGGTATACTAATTACAGAAATTTTCGGGTTTCGTGTCTACCTTACGCGTCGGAATCTCAGACGCTACGAGTTAAAAGAAAGGGAGTAAAAATGAAGTGACATCCCTAGCGTCAATGCAAGAGTAGGCTAATAACTCGCCGACAGGCCGGAGATAAACTACTGTTCTGGGTATACTGTGGTATTACTCACACTAATGCAAGTGGCTCATCTAAAGTGAATGGACTCTACGAAATAATCAAAAACGCTCACAATTTTACTCGTGGAAGCAACAATTACTTGTCAAAATACTTTCTTAACATTTTTAGCCATTATTCCATGAATTATTAAATAGATACTTGAAGTACTAAGTAAATACTATTTATATTAGCGCATATTTTATCTGACGATTTCAAATTCAATTGATAAGTGTGTAAATATTACGCATTCTGCTTTTTAAAATTGAAATGTTTATATTGATGTTAATTTTGTAACAGATTTTTATTTTATTTATTTTATCAATTTAAACGTTATTGAAACGTGTCAATTTTACAAAGTTATATTAAAAAATAAATTATCGAATTTAATTCCGTAATTTGGAAGGGATCTTTCTTCGGTTTAATTATTATTTTTATTTATTTTGGTTTAATTATTATAATTAACATTAAGAGTAAATTTTTTATTATAACAGTTAAGTAAGTTTATCTATTGTTTATCCGTTGTGCAAATTTTAAAGTAAAAGGCTTTAAAGCCTATATATATGTAAAATAAAATAAAAAAAAATAAAAAATATGACAGTCGTATTTAATTTAGTATATTGATTTTCCATTCGTTGTTTGACGGAATGAAGGCTCTTTTATGTATTCAAAAAATGTAAATTAATTTTTTTATGTCATATTACTTTTATGTCTACGACAGTAAAATGTTAGTTAAAAAAATCATGCGCACGTAATAGTAATAAAAACTGTTAAACACAATGAATAGCAATTGGTAAATATGCAATCTTGAAAGAAGTGTGCATACCGTAAATTTATTTTAGTATTGTGAAAAATAAAGGGACATAATAATTGCAGAATTTTGAAGCAGAAAATTCATTAATAGAAAACTATTTTTTTTCAATTGACCATTCGCTTGAACTAAAAACCAAATATCCCATTTATAATAATTTTGTTGTCTGTCCGTCCATCCATGGTAACTTCGCGTAGCGTCCGTAACTTCTTTATATTTATTTATAAATATATTTTATTTTTTATATTATTTTTACGCTTCAACAGGCCAGGAGGCCCAATTACAGAAGCGAAACACATCTAAAAACACCCAGACTTGAGTAAATCATATAGCTTATAATTGTGACCTAACCGGGAATCGAACCCGGAACCCACGATGTGGGAAGCACTACGTGGGCCGCCTTTTACAAAAACCTTTTTCTTCTTTATTATTATTATTATTATTTATAAATAAATAAATAATTATTCTTTAGGAACCGACATGTAAAAGTACTGTCATTTTTGACGGGTTACAGCTAGTACTAAAATGATAATATAAAAATGTCATGACCGTGTAATTAATAAATTCGTAATAATTGCGTGTTGCTTGAGTCGCGCGCTGATTGCGTGTCTCACTCTAATTATCTAAAATTTTAATTTCAGCCAGTTACGAATTTACGGACCGACAGACAGACGGACAAACAGACAGACAGCGAAATTATTATATTAAGATGTCATAACGTAAATGTTAGTACCCACTATTGAAAATAATATTTTAAACTTTGAAATGGATCACTCAAACAAATTAACAACAACTTATATTTGAATACTTTTCAACTCTTTTGAAAAGGAACAGGTTCTCAAACTTTTTATCAACAACTTTTGCATCAAAAGCTTCAAGACGGGAAAAGTTATTTTACTTAGAGTTTTTTTGGTTACGTTATGTCACGTTTAAATTACAATACTTGACATACTCGGGTAGTATATTATTGGTGGATTTTATTAAACTTGAAATTTGATTGAAATTGTACAGATTATTCAAGATAAGAATGTTCTTAGGTTTTCACGGCCACTCAGAATCTTCTGGTTTGTCTTTTTATAGGGTATTATGCCGTGTTATTTCGACCTTTCTGGCCGACGTTTCGGATCCCATCGCAGGGTCCATCATCAGGGCTAATGTACACATCAATAAATTTCATACAAAAAACATTTATAAAGTCTCTCATAAAGGTTCAAATACCGCACAAGAGTAAGCACTCCACTTAATTATCTGTCGCTTTGTTTACACGCACGATGGTAACACTGTTTTCGCCCGCGGTTCGCCGCTAGTGTCGCGTCGTAAAAAAAGCCAGACTTGACCCAACCACGTTGGATTTCTAAGTCCTCGAGACTTTTCTTGTCTTTTCTAGTGTTTTAGAAAAAATTCTCGTAGCTTCCGGGTGTTTTTGGAAAGTTTCAGACGCCTCCCGAAGGCCGTAGAACATTCTAAGCCATTCTCGATTTTTCGATAGTGTTGTGACGAGTTTTGGAAATGAATATTCGAATACTATCTCTCTCTGTCGCCTGCGGCGCTACCGTAAATTTATAAAAATGAAAGTGTAAATTGTCTCGTTTACATCAGAAGGATTGTTACATTTACCGTATTTAATTAATTTTATATACATATATTTATTATTACTATTACTATTATATTTACTAATTTTTGGAAAAATATTGCTTGCGGCGCATTTCATATTTTTTCCATACAAATAAGTTAATTTAATTCTATGTGGTGTAGCGGTTTGTAATAAATAAATATGCATGCGGTTATTATAGTTATAAAGATTCATTGAGATTTGTTCAAGTAGAGATAATCGTTCATTCGCGAGTATTATAATATTTACGAGATGTCTGAGATTGGTTGGCAGATGAAAGGAAAAATAGACACGAATATTGCAGCATGAATGTAAACAACAAATAAGAAGAAATCCTACTTTTAAGATGCTGGATGTTGGGGTAAGGAACGGAAATGCCACTTTGCCACTGGTCCAACTGTACAACTCCTTCGTATGCCGAATTGATCACTGAACGACAAGGCTACGGTTTATTTAAATATGAATGATATGACGATATTTCTTTTTTAATAAATGCGGTACTTCATATGCGTAAATCACACAAGATGCGGAATTATATGAACCTTCTTTTTCACCTAAAACAATTAAACCGAGATTTTCGTGGCGTTTGGAATAATTTGAATTATATTATGCGGTTGAGTTATAAGTAGGTACAACAAATAGGCGGAGTGGGATTAATTAGAGATAAAAAGGATTAAAGTACAGGATTGGTAGGCCTCCATCTTATTGAAGTCCAATTCAGCCACAACCATCGCCTCTATTCCTCAATATTTAACCCTGGCCAAACCACTATGTAATTTTTAAAAATAAATATAAGTTGTTAAAAAAATACTTTTTTAAATATCCTGGTTTTGAATTTCAACACGAAATGAGCTTCAGCACCTTTTATTTAAAAAAAAACATTGTGATATGTAAAGTTCAAATGTCTCATTTTTATCAGCAAAAGTAAAACCTTTGGTATTAAATTGAGTTTTGGGAAAAACAGTTACTCTATAAAATTTAAAATGCAAATAGAATAACAAATTTCTCGAAATACAATCATTTTTACAAAGTGGTACAATTAAGCCAAGTGGTGCGCGAGCAAAAAAGGTTGGAAAACGCTGCTTTAAGCGAATAAAGTCAATTCAAATTTATTTGGTTTTCTATTCATGAATTTTCAGCTTCGAAATCCTGCAATTATTATGTCCCATAATTTTTACGGGTGTATAGAAATACTTAAAATACTAATAATTGTCCTGTTCATTGGACCGTTCGTAGAAGCGTTCGTTTTGCAACTATCGGGATGAAAAGTGACGTTTTAGGTTCCAGTCAAGTCTGGCTCGTCTGGAAAACCTCCCTTTCTCGCAAAAACAAATTGCAGCTTCCGCAGATCTGGTTACGTTCACGCTCCGCGGCTCGCCATTCCGTATTATGGTAAAAGTAAAAACTTGCGAAACAATACGCCATTGTGCCCGCAGCCGGCGTGACGTCAGATCCGCCCGCATTCGGCGGCCGCCCTCCCTTCCGCCATAATCGCGACGTCGAAAAGTCACAAAAACACATTCGTACGGTTCGCAATGTTGCCGGCTCCCGGGCCTTTGTTTCTTGGGCCCATTCCGGCCCTGGGACAATGGCAGTAAAACCTGATTGCTTATTAAACGGGCGCACTTGTTAGAGATCCGAGGGGCTACGTGTATGTGGAATTACGGCCACCGGGTGGGAGGCGACGCGTTAATGCTTTCTGTAATGTACCCGAAAGGATTTAAATTAATTGCGTATTTCATTTACTTTTACGTATTAAAACGTTCGCCGCGGAGCTTGCTCACATTTTAATTTATTTGTTATTAACGCCTTTTAGGGGCTTTTTAGGGCTAAATATAAAGGTAAAGTAATAACACAAGCTCTCATACTATACTATATATATATATATATATATAGATATATTATATATAAGATGTATCTATATATATAGTATATATTATATATATATATATATACTAATCCTACGAACATTTACTGTCATCTTTAAAATACTTTTAATTTGTTTTATTTTATTTTATTAATATCCTATTCAGATCATTCTTTTTTCCTTTGTCTATAATAGAATTAATTAACACCATTATTAAATTGTAAACATTTAATTATTACTATTACTTAATTTTAATTGGCAATAAGATTGATTCACAAATGTTATATAAATAATAAATATTCTTGAACATTATACTACTGGAAGAGCACTGTCGGCTATAATACAGTAAATTACTAGTGTAGCAGGCAGGGCGTCAAATCAATTTAGTGTTTACTTGCTGCCAAGACACTCAGCAACAATGAAAAAAGCTTAATTTAATTTTGTAAACACTGTAAACATTTGTGACATTGAACATTGAATAAACATTTGAATTTGAATTTGAATTATAAGGTAATGAATAGTCGTAGTGGTGTGGCTAGGGAGATGAACGGGGATAGTGATGGAATTCCATGCGCTTATTTTGTCGGCCGGATCTATCCTCTTCCTCGAAATGTGCTGGTTCTGGACAACCCCTTTTTCACACCAAAAAATTGCGACAAAACAGAATCCTGTATACATATTTTGGTTTATTCCGTTTGTGTATAAGCGGTAAGGTTGATTTAGCACTTGAATTAATGGGTAAGCGGTAAGTATATTGTATATTAATTTTGAGGAGCTGCGTAGGTTTTAGTTGTGTATTTAATTACTAACTAAGCGACGTATAAAATACGTATAAACACTTTGCAGCGGTAATTTCGCGAGCGAAAGCTTCTATTTATGATATCATGATATTATAATATCAATATCACTATATTTGCGATAAAAACTTAGTTTTCACATCTCGCGCGGCGGTAATCCAAATTATTTTTTATTCTGTTCGTCCTCTTCATGCATGGATATAGGATAGGATTAGAACAGGACAGGATATTAATATAGTTTAATATCAAGAGAACTGGCTCCAACACAAAACATAAATTAAAAATGTAATTATATTAATTTTGAAGCCAAATGGAAAACTCAACAAATGGACATAAAAATACACAACGAGACGCTCTCTGAACTAAAATATAGAAATACTCGGACTCCTCAAAGACAGATACGTCAAATGGACCATTCATATGGACAAAGTAATAACAGTCTCTATGACTAAATTGTCTAGCCTTTTCCACAAATAACACGAAATCACACCGAAGACCTTAAAAATTCTGATGCACGAAGCATATGTTAAGAGTAGAATATCCTTCTGGGAAACCGGAAACAAGACAAAACTGAAACAGACTCCAACGACATCAAAATAAAATACGGAAAATGCTCTACAATTTGAAATACCAGACATCAATTGAATCAGCAAGTAATCGTTGAGTATTACAAAAATCGAAACACTAAAATTCATTCACAAGCTGGCAAATGGCGAAATATAAGACGAAGACATTAATTACACAAAATACACGAAAATCGATAACACTACACTAAAACGGCTCAAAACTACCACATAACTCAAGCCAAAACAAAAACAGGACAATCATGACTAATTTGTAACGGATTAAAATTATAGAACGACCTACCACAACAGACCAAACAATTGACTTCTAACAGTTTTAAAACATAAGCGACAAAAATGCTAAAATTCAGCCAAATATAAAATGATTTTTTGTCCTTATTATATTGTTATTATTTTCTTATATTGATGTATGTAATATGATATCTATAGACCTTTCAGGTCTCTGTCATATTTTAAATTAAAAAAAGAATATTAAATAAATAATTTTTCTCTGGTTCATTCTTTTGTATTAGTTTTTAACATGCCTGTGTTTTTCTGCTAATAATTAAGTTTCTTTTTCTTTTGTTTAACTTTTTTATTCTTTCTTGTTACATAATTTTTAACATGCCTTAGTTTAATTCATAAATATTTATCATTACTAACATACTTCTGAATGTGGAGACCTGTAATTGGCCATCTATATTATATCAATGTTTTTCTATGCTTCTTTGTTGTGCTGTTGGTCTTCCATGAATATTAAATAAATAAATAAAAATAAATAAATAATAATGAATTACGCTATTCAGTAATAAGGGTTTCAATACTTACCAACGAACTTTAAAACATGTAGATATTCTCAAAGCCTTCTCCTAGATAATTTATGGGGACAGATATATTAATATAAAATATCATCCATAGACCTTTTAGGTCTCTAAATATATAAAAAAATGTCAATTTAGTATAATATATCTCGATATATATAAATATATTTTGCTGTAATGTGACATCGCTCCCACCCTGTAGGGTTCCATATGGTGCAAGGCTGTGCTTATTGTGATGGCACGGTACATTGAGGTGGCGCGCTTATCACGCAATAATCCGCGGCGTTACGAGCGTTCATATCAACACTCCGTGTAGTCCTTTGATTTTCCATACCGCCGCGCCGGGAGAAACACAATCGTGGGACCCTGACTTACAGCCTCGAAGGTTTCTCGGCTCCTGGTACTGCCTGCTACACAGCAACGTGAATTAGGAAGTTTGTATTTAAAATTGAATAATTCAAATAGGTGGCTTGATGATTATGGCGTTGTTAAAGATGAAGAGGATGATGTTCATTTTTAGTGCTTAAATTTTTGAATTTATCTTCTTTTGGCGCATTAGGGTAAAATTTCTTTTGTAACGGATGTGGCGCATGTAGCGGGATGCGCCATGTAGCGAAAATGTGAGACCACGAAATGCTCTTGAAGTTAGTGTTCAGGTAATATCTAAATATAATATTTTCGTTCGAATTCACGATTTAAAAAAACGAAATTGAACGGCTGGAGAAAGACTCGAACCTCTAGCCCGTCAATAATATACTTCATCAAAGACGCGAACCATTAATTTAAGAATATTGTTTTTTTGTTTGCCTTGATTATGAGGTTATATTTCTGTAGTTATGAGTTTTAATGTATATTTATGAAACACGATAAAATAATCGATAATAATCTATGTAAATTTTTACAACTCAATATTTTGAGCGTAATTAATATATTTTATAATTCCGTTTTTATTTTAGTTACACGCAAAAATTTTTCTTCCTAGATTTAATTTCGCAAATTTCTACAATTATATGTTTATTAGGATGCGCTGTCTGATTTTTTCAGTACTAGAAACATGATTTTTTCAAAACTTATTGTATTTTTTCTATGTACTGTATACATCTTTTATGTATTCTTTTAAGCACTGTTTTTTTTCCTTTCCCCTTTTTTCATAAATTTGTTATTTAATTATTGTAGCATAACAATTTTGCGATTTTAATAATAATGACTGGAATTCAGCACCACAAGAGGAAATTAATGCACAAAAAAACTTTTGAGTAAATAAAGTTGAAGAAGAGGAAGAAGATCAATTCTTTGGTGCAACCGCACTTCGAAAAGCTTCATTGCAATTTTTTTTTTGAAATTTAACAGCATTATTTATTTAAAAAAAGTATGTTTTAAAATTTTCAATTTTAATTAATTGTTAATTGAGGTACCTATCTTCCCACGTACTCACTCGTACGACACATGAAAATTTGGCCACTCATTTGCCACGGCCGAGGGTCCAGCCAATTGCTAGTCCTGTAATCATCGGATTGATTTGCATACTATTACAAAGTGGGTTAATGGGTGAGGGATGTCTATATTTTGCGTAGGCCATAAATAGAAACGATGTATGCAAAATTTGGTCTAGGCAGTGAGAGGGTGAGGCGTCTAAAGGGATGGGGTAAGGGCACTATGTTTGCATTTGTATCTATTTATTTTGTATTTTATTTATTCCATTATAGGGTTTATTATCAGTCAACACATTAGCACTGATGATGGACCCTGCAATGGGAATCAAAACGTCAGCAGAAACAATGCAGAATATCTGACAAAACTCAGCTATATGAAAGTATGTTCTAAAAACACAGTTACTGGATTTTATCCCCAGAGGGACGACGAATTAAATAAGGATAAATTAAAGAAGTCTCACAGAAATGAAGCTAATTTATATGTGAGAAAAGTGGATGAAAGTCTCTTATACGACGGCTCAGGCCTTACAACCTATATGAGCTGGCTTAAGTGATCACTCTACACAATATATACACTTGAAAATAATATATAGAGGTATCATTACCAGTTACGAAAGCTGTGTATTGTAACTTGTTAATGAGAAAAAAAATCAACACATGTCTTTAGCAGAGACCATAGTAATATATAAATGAATCTTGATTCGAACATACATGTAGAACTTTCAAAAAAATTGATAATATGTGGATATTCTTACGATGGAATTGGTGAACGTTACATTGTGTAGAGTGATTACTTAAGCAGCTCATACAGGCTGTAAGCCCTGAGCCATTGTATAAGAAACTTCCATCCACTTTTCTCATACATAAATTAGCTTCGTCTCTCTGAGTCTCTCTATAATTTATCCTTAATGTATTAATGTAGCCGTTTTTCGTGCTATCTATAAAAGAAAAAATAAAAAATATAATAAATGTGTTAAATTATATTTTAATATAATCGTTCGACGGACAAACATTCAAACGTATCAAAATAATGTTGGCTATTTTGAAACAGTCATCTCCGAGTATTTTTTCAACAGCTTAATCCCGGATTATTGTCTGTGTACAGTGCGGTCGTTATTTCGTGTACACAATGCGACGACAACTTTTCCCGACCTCAAAGCAGGTGAAAGTAGCATTAATAGAAAGTAACAAGCGGGCATTTAATTAAATCAGCGCGTCCTCTGCCGGCCCTGCCGAGTCGGAAAGGGAAGCGATAAAACAGCCGGATTTCGGGTCCCTTTGTACTACGGGCCCTTCGCGCGGAATTAAAACACAGCTCTGTTTCAATAACGAGCAGGGTTGCCATATTGCGGAGGGCTGAAACCCAAAATGGTTAGGCTGAAAAAATAAAAAAAAAATAACGGTCTCTGCACTGTGTATGCACAAAAGATGTTTTATCGCGTGAAAATCCTTAGCTTTTGGTGAAAAGTGGAATTAAATTTTTAGAATTTATCAGAATTGATTATATTTCCGCCTATATATACTCGTTATTTCAACAGATCGAAACAATGCAATACTCTAAATATATAATTTATAGAAATAAACTTTCAGAATATTTTGAGTTTGTTCAAATCTTTCAGAACAGTGCTGGATTTATGTCACAGAGACATTATTAATCAATTAGTGTATATTATAGATATCTCACAGAGACGAAACTGTATTAATTATGGGAAAGTAGGTATAGAAGTCATTTGGGTGTAACAGGCCTTATGACCTGTCTTTTTATGGTTGGCTTAAGTGATCACTTTACACAATTGTAACATTCGCCATTTCGCACCATTGATCGAATATACCCATGCCTTATCATTTTTTTTGAAGTGGGTATATATGTCAAAATTGGGCGTGAAAAGCTTCATATGATTTTTTAAAAGAAGCGCCTTTTCCATGCGGCCTGTACAGCCCTTTTCATTCCCCTAAATCCGCCACAGATGTCGCTAATGAAAAAAATCAATGTCGTTTCTAAAAATGTCTAAAAAAATCAATGTAAGATTTTCTAAATTCTAAAATCAATGTAGTTTCTCCATTAGCGGACACTGTGGGGATTTAGGGACTGAAAATGGCTTTGTACATGCCGCATGGAAAAGGCGCTTACAACTCGTATATGAAACCTTTTCACGCAATTTGAACATATATACAACTTCCAAAAAATGAATAAGCATGGTATATTCTATCATGGGTGGAAATGGCGAATGTTACAATTGTGTAAAGTGATCACTTAAGCCAACCATAAAAAGACAGGTCATAAGTCCTGTTACACCCAAATGACTTGTATACCTACTTTCCCATAATTAATACAGTTTCGTCTCTGTGAGATATCTATAATATACACTAATTGAAATAAACTTTGTTTACACCACATTTTTTATTGAAAAAAATTCAACATGTTTCAAATTCATGTTCTCATACACTACATCCATTTTCAAAACGATGACATGAACCTATAGATCCATTAAATCAATCATTCATTAAATACTAATCGCTCTACATTCAAACACAAAATATACAATACATATAAATGTAGATGTAAAATATAATTAATTGCAAAAATACATGTTACTATAGCATGCCGAAGACACTTGTAATTGGGATAATGGGCATAGTCTTCACTATAATGTTTATTATCAGAGTATCATGTATCTATTATCCTGTTAGTGTCTCTAATAAATAAAAAAAAAGCCAATGGCTTCTTCGTCAAGATTGTGTTTGAAGAAGAAACACTTAACATAAATTGAAAATCGTTCACTTATACAAGAATAATTATAATATGGACCAAACATATTACGATTCAAGAAATGCAGTTGCAGAAATGCGAATGCTTAGATGGTCAGCAGGGGTAACACTAAAATGCAGGATTTAAAGTTTATGCATTCGTAGTAGCCTGGGTGTCACGAACATAAGCAGTAAGCTGGAGGAACGACACCTGAGATGGTACGGACACCTAAGACGGAGACCACTAGAGCAGGCAGTGTCTATGGAGTTCATCGACAGTCACTCAGGAAGGAAAAAGTACTCCTGGATGACTCAATGCTCCTAAATCATAAAGACAAATTGCCTGTACGAAAGCGATCCCAGAACCGACAGCTTACCTAAGCAATGAGTTGGGACAGTGCGAGGAATAAATATTATAATTCAGGTTGATAGCGATTATTCGGAAACAACGCATTCCAAAATTTACGGTATTTTACATAAAAGCTCAAACACGGCAATACTCTTAATCAAATTTATTATTTTAAAGCTTTGTTCGAGCAAAAAAAAATCTGATAGTCTCTGGTCGGGAATTTTGTAAAAGGAAATACCTACGAGCGCGGAGTTCTCTGTGTGTGACAGTTGCTACGAGACAGATTGTTTGGGGACATCTCGAACCAGCGGTTGAATTTGGTCGCGGCGGATAAAAACTATAAAATATAATTAAACATTTGGTGTGTTAAGTGGTGCTGTCAACGGATTTGGAATAACTGGACGAAGAGAACGGAAATCGGACCAAACAACGCCAAAGTCGCCTGCAAACTGGTAAGTGGCATCTTCATATCTAGAGAGCTTCTAGTTCAATTTTTCCCTGTAGGAAACCCGAACCAGAGTTAAAGATAATCAGAAAATTGCTCCAACAGCTTATTATAAAACTTTTTAACTTTACATGTTAATTTTTTTTAAAAATGAAAACATCTGTAAAATGATGCCGGGTATTGGGCGGTAATTGGATTAAAATGAGCGAAGAACGATCAAAATGAAGTTATATCTTCAAACATCAAAGAACTTGGCTGAAAATAGTCATAGCGCAGACAATTTAGTCTTGTTTAAAAGAAGAACGATGAAAGTTTGTGCAGGAATCATGCTGAATCCACGATTTTTGTCTTTACGGATTCGATACTTGTCCATAGACGGGATTATATCTCATAGACTAATTTTCGCAATCATGTAAATAAAGTGTTTTTTTAAGACGAGAGTATGTGTTAAAATTTATTCTGGTCTTCAAGTAAATAATATCTCACAAACATAAAAATATACAAGACTGTAAATTTGAAAAAGTTTAATAATTTATAGATTTTTTTAAAATATCGCAATGTATGAGGGAAAAATACAACTAAAATTACTATTTTCAAATTAAGCTAAACGCTGCTTCTATGAATGATAGAATTACTTGGCGGATTCCTGGAATTAGGCATGAATCTCTGATCATCAGATCGAAAAACTACTACTATTATCGGACATCTCCGATAATTTAGGATTCTCGTAGAGTTAAGACTATTAATTTACTTTTTTCAGTTTGAAATTTCAAGAATTTTAAGCGTATTTCGGAGTATATTTATTAAAAATATAAATTAAATACTAAAATGACTTAATTTTAAAATAAATATCTCTAAATATTTCAAATATATATCGGCTGGATGATTACCTCTAGAAGCTGCACAAATACGAGCTCTTTCAATCAAATTTCTCATTATGATTTGGCACACTTCCCGAGCAATTTGTTCGATTTCTAAACGATTTCAGCTGTTGTCTTGTTAGCTTTTTACTGTACATCTTTTTGTTTTTTATCGTACTATTATTGCTGGCTTATTACTCTAGCCCCAAAGAAAAATAAATGTTTAAAAAAATGCGCAGTTAAATCATGTGATTAATTTATATCATCATATTTTAACATTATGGGGACAGAAAGTGCAGTGCGTCAATTCATCACAATGCGAGGTGTGTGCAATGGCGCATCGTACTGTTGAAAATCAATATATATATATATATATATATATATACGAAATCCGTGTTTCCCTACCCGCCAAGTTTTCTCCCCCTCCCCAACCAGCCACAACCACCCACCCGTGGGTGTGGTTGGTTGATAGCCCTTGGTGTCACATCGAAAATATGCGAGTTTGGTGGGGGTGGCTGGGCGTGGGTGGGAGTGGGTGACGAAAATGTGCTTTCTGGCACATTGTTTTGTTATGGGTAGGCCACAAATGCTTCAGATTGTTTCAAAATAGGCGCGCCGACTATGTCGGTGAGTCTAGAAGGTTCCGGAAAAACCTGCTCTAGAAAGTTCTGGAAGAAGAAAGTTCTAGAAAATTCCCGAAAGTTCTATAAGGTTCTAAACTGAGTGGCGAAATGTATCGGTGTGTCTAGAAGGTTCCTGTACATTCAATAAATTTCTTGAAAGTTCTGGAAGGAGAATGTTCTAGAAGGTTCGCGAAAGTTCTATGACGATCCAAACAGTGTACTAAAAATCTACGCATGCGAAGGCGCGCGGGCACAGCTAGTATACAAATATGAAGTGACCGTAAAAAAGTTTGACAATCGGCCTTCTATAAAAACAGCATCGGTTTATAAACATATTGATTTATAAATATGGGAAGAAAATGGAAGATTTTCTTATATTCCGAGCAGCTGTCAGAAAATACTAATATTTCGATGGTTATTCATAATGCGTATGTTGCCATTCGAATTAATCAATCCATTAATCATTTATTGAATTATTTACGTTTTAGTGGATGGATAACAGAAAATGTTCCGAAAAGAAAATTTTATAAAAAACAATGTATTCAATTTCTATTGTCAGGTTGCGTACTGAAATTGTTATTTATTGTGATTTTTCGTAATAATTTCTTTTTTTCATCGCTGCAATTATTTATGTTGCTGTGATATATTGTCCCGTTAGTTGGTCGAGCGATTAAGACACTCGCCTAGTAATCCAGTGGACGAGCTTCAGTCCAGGGAACCAGCAAGTTTTTGCTAAATATATCTAAATAAATTCTACGTTTATTTTCAGCTTTGCTTAAACTAATTTATTCATATAAACTATATTAAAATATAGAAGTCTCATAAAATATAGAAGTCTCTCGTATCATTACCATTATTAATTTTAGACTATAGATGGCTAAAGCGCAGTTCCTACAAATACTTGAAAGAAAGCAGATAAAAGAACATGTATATGTTATAAGTGTGTGGATGTACGGTGGAAGTGGTGAACGTTGCACTGTGTAAAGTGATAATTTGAGCCAGCTTATGTAGGTTGTAAGCCCTATGGCCATACTTGAAAGGCTTCCATAAACTATTTCTATATAAATAATCTTCGTCCCTGCGAGACTTCTATAATTTATCTTAATTAATGATTATCCTTCTATGGACAAAATTCAGTAATTGTGTTCTTAGAATATACGTATAAAAATATTGTTAAATATTCATTGTATTATTTGTATGTACATATCTACTTATATTTTACTAATTATACCTACATGTTTCGGAAAAAAACCATTCTATCGCCAAGGTATTTTATAAATGTCAAAATATGAAAATGACTAATGTCTTTCGTTTTTTGTTTTTCTAAATTATTTCTAAATTATTTCTAAATATCATTTCTGAAGTTCTTGATTACACACAATTATTGGAATTTTTTTTAGAATTGGGCTAGTAGTTAAAAACATAAGTAAGTAGATCAATATTTAAAAATGTCAATGTACAATGTTGCTGAATCAATTGAAAAAAATTGTTATTCTATAAAATATGTTTCATGTTTGTTATGCGCTATGAATCTGTATTTTTACTCCCTTTATATTAACTCGTGGTGTCTGCTTGCTTGTTTGCTTGCCGGCTTGCCGGATGAAAAAACTTTGGATCGATTTTTAACCCTTTTCTTGTGATCCAATCGAACTGAAACTTGGCAAGTAGACTCGTGGCGACGATCAAGAAGATCTATCAAATTTTCGTTAAAAAAATTAATAATTATAGTATAATTTTGGATTTTTAGAAATTTTATTGGTTTTTTCAAATTGGAATCTTTAGAAAAGTTTGCTTATTAGCAACGGCGGCCCGATAACGTCGCGGAATATTTTCTAAATTTGAATTACTCCGTCGGTATACATAATTGGTACTTCACTACGAATGTCGAAAATCTAAATTGACTGACAAATGTTTTTAGAATTTAATCTTCAAAGCATGAAGTGTCTTATCAAAGCTCAAAACATCTGACATTTTATTAAATTAATGTAAGTTTAGTGTTATGTTATATGTTTTAATTCGTCTTTAATTATTGTTATATCTTTATATATAGAAAGGGAGTATAATAAAAACTAGGTTTTTATAGGTTACTTTTTTATTGAATTTGAATCCATTTCTACAATCATCATTTAAGTGATCAATCATCTTGACAAAACTGAAAATGATAATAGTTTCAGACAAAGATCGCGATATTTTCTGATAAATAATCAATCACAGTTAGTAATTGTAGGTTAAAGATTTCAGCGACAGGATCAGATCGGACCACAGTTAACAATTTTTGTTTCATCATTACTATCAATGCCCACGTTTGCACTTTGTAAAGGCATATAAAAAACCAGGGGATCTTAAGAGAACTAATACATATTTACTTAACAAAATACCCTTTCGAATGTTCAGATAGACAGGAATCGAATTATCCTTCATTCTATCTTCTGAAGAAACGGAATCGTGTAGAGATATTTTATTAACAGAAAGGCATCACCTTCAGGATTCTTGACGAGGGTACAAACGTACTTGGCAGTATTGTTTCTTTGAGTTTTATCAAAACAATCGTGTGTTTACTTGTCTTACTTTGTTCGATGTATTTTGCAGCTTCCTTTGTAGATCTGTAAAAACAGACGTTATTTCTCGTTTACCAGGCCGGACTGCTTCTCTGGCACAGACGTTACAGGATTAAATTCAGAATGTAATGTGGTCCAATTTGTTTGCAAAAACAAATGCTTTGCAAATTATTATTTGAGTAATTATGTGGGTTAAGAATGGTTTATCAATAATTAGAAAGGTCAGTCGAAAGCAAGGGATTATTCGAAAATAACATTTCATATGAAAACAAGCGACGCCATGGCGGCGAAACAGTTTTTGTTTTGACTACCTCGATTCCACATAAAGCGAGCGATAAACCGGACAGATAGACGTGCGTACGAAATTGCTAGAGGCGATACGGCGTGTGTCAGCATTTCTAGAGACAAGTGGAATATTCTCGAGTGACTAGTGCGAATTACAGAATAGTGCTCGAGTAATAAATTCGTATTCAGTGATTTTCGTGCTAAATAAAACTTTAATTAAGTGTTTCACTACCACCGTGATCTCTGACAATCTTAACGAACTGTGTTCTGTCAGTGCACTGTTCGTTATGCATATCTGCCCTGGATTTCTTCCTAAATTGTCTGCCTTTTATCCTCTATCCTCTTCTTAAATCAATCTGATCTGATTAAGTGATCTGGTGGTCAGTGGTCCGAGTCCCGTTCCAGGGCACTAGCAAGTTAGTCCTAGTTTAATAGCACAGGCTTTCAGCTTGGTTTGAAAAAAGTTAGAATGTTGATACGACACGTATTCCGTGTTCTCATGTATGTGTGTACAGGCGTGCCCTCTCATATTTATAACATCTTTTCAGTTTCTTTTTTGATACATTATGTATCGTTAATTTATTTTCCTTTTGTTATTTTTTTACAAATTTTTAATTTTTAGTACATTTTAATTTATATATTTTTTTTCACTTTTTGTTTAAGCCCATGAAATTTCAATGGTCGTAATAAAAAAAATTTTAAGACGCATTATGTATTAAACTGTATTTATGTTTCCTTATGTAAATGAAAAAAAAAATGGGTATTAATTTCCCTAAGTAAGACACGCAAATCAGATTCATTTTAACATAATTCAAAGTAGCCTATAGCTGCCTGTTATTGTTGCTTTGTAATATTATCAAGTTTTTTTAAAATTCAAGATTACTAACAAGAATATAGTAAATAAGTTGTTTATATGCTTGTCATATTAAATCACTGTGGATTTACGATTTCACATCAATATTCGCTTTTGAATAACTAAGATAACTAAGCACCACATTTTTGTGGTGAAGCTACAAGCTGCCTGTATGGAGAGATTAATCGCCACACTGCCGCTCGTGGGGTAATATGGAACGATTTCTTCAATCAATAGAAAAGAGATTTCTCCCGGTATCAACGTACGGCTGGTTATGACAAAATCCGAGATTTATGGACCGTTTTTCTTTACCGAAGCTGAATGTAATTGAAATTTACGCCGTTTCGATATATTCGCTGAAATAGATATGGACTTTAGAAAGGGCTTTTTTACGTATTAGCAATCGAAAGTTGCCTGGTAATCTTTTACAGTTTATGGGTATATTTTTGCCGTCGCACATTTCAGAAAATCTGAGATGTAATTATAATATTTAAAGATCTGTTTTAATTTATTCGCTTTGAATATCGTACAAATATGTTCTAAAAATTAAACATTAATAAAAACTAGCCCATAAAAACCAAGTTTTTATTATACTCTCTTTCTTCGTAAAATGTAACAACAATTAAAGACGAATTAAAACATATAACATAACACTTCGTGTTCACGTTCACGTTCACGTTCGTGTTCAGATGGTTAATAAATATTTTCGTTATATAGGGTTTTTCTGCATTTTTTCCAATTTCTTTGACTAATTAGATTTTTTCTTATGATTATATTTACCATATTAAACGTATATATTTATTGTACAATATATTCATATTTTGATGACAGAATATACAGAAATTTAGTCATCAAACAAATGCTCACCACATGCGTGAAATACAATTGAAAACCCACCTCATCTCACAAGTTTTCCCATAGCGGGTACAAATTGAATTGAGTCCAGTATGAACGTAATAGAATTTCTTCCAGATTATTGGCACCAGCCGTGGTCTGATTTCTTCGAACCTACATATATGTCGGACGACATGTCACAAGTGTTATATATATAAGTACACAACTCTGTGATAGTTCCTCATGTATGGAAAATGAAGAGGAAAATCTACAACTGTCACAGGTTGACAAATGAAAACTTTTTCAACGTTATTTCTAAATTTTAAACTTGATGGCATATTTCGTTAGATACCATCACATCATATTTTTCAGAAAAATGGGATTTTTTTTCATTAACCTAAATATCTAAAAATATTAAATGTTTAGCTAAATTTATGACATTTTACTTTGTTTACATTTCTATTTTATAAAAAAATAAAAATTAAACTAGTTTGTTCAGTTCAAGGTTTTTAAGAATGAAATAAATTTCGTTATTCCTCAAAATAAAGCTTCATTGTTTTTCTTAACTGCTGAATATTTTAATTATCTCGATTCAGACGTTATATTTACATTCTACCAGTACTAATATCATTGTTCTATTTATTTTATATCCTAATGGAAAACCCTTTCTTCTTCTTCATGTTACTTACTTAAGTCTCCGACACTTTCAGGAAATATTTCGTATAAGTGAGGGCAAAAAATGAATTCATCCAACATGTTTGAAATAATATTTTCGTCATCTGGATCTATTGTGCTTCTTAAAACTCCTTAAATTCAAAAAAGGTCTTTTTCTCACTAAAGTTAAATGTTTCTTTTATTACTAAACGATTTTCGTATTTTTTTTATCCAAAACACGCATGGGAATTGTTAAATAATAAAAGAAATATTTACAAAATCAGATTGACAAAACATCATTTTGCTCTCCTGTAAAGTTCCAAATAATTACTAACGCCTTTTTGGCTTTCCGCCCTCGATATGGTTCTTATCAATCTTTATTTGTTTAACCATCTCATTCAAATGTAAATAAATATGAAAACATGCAGCAAAAATTGTAAATTTAATATAAAATGGTCTACAATCAGACAACGCCAGGTTCTACGATATAAGTTAGAAGGCAACAGTTAGAAGTTTGAATGTAAATTTGTATAATATGTAAAATAATGTAAAATCAGAGATTATTATGCGACACAGTTCTGTGGATATAATGTAGTATGCTATTGTGTGACTTTATATAATCAACCCTGTTATTCAGGAGAATAGAAAAGAGTGTGTATATAAAATTATATACTTTTTAGGAGGAGAAGCAGATCTATAAAATTGGAGATGTTTTGCACTTTCTCGTACTTTGTCGAACACATAAGACTTTCTCGTACTTTCTTGTAGATTATAGAATACACTTACACCAACTAGCTTTAATATTTTAACAGAATGTTGGTAAACTTAGTAAAAACCACTACCAGATTTATGGTCTACAGGTTTTCGAGACGTACCCGTCTCTTCGTCAGGACCAACACTTCACTACTACATTCACAACACTATACACCCCAACCATAGTATTGTCAAACTATCACCACCACTAATTAATTAATAAAAAGGTAATTTGATAATGAAATGTTAAAGTATTTTGAAAAAGGCTATAAGTTTAAATGATTAATGAATTTATGTTGGATTTTAGGAATGTTTTAATTTTTTTATATTATATATAATAATAATAAAAGTATATATAATAGTAAAACAATTTTTTTTTATGCATATTATGAAAATACAATTACTGTATTTAGTCCACAGACTTAATAATTCTATACATGTTTCCTATAAAAATAGCTTTATCTCTGTGAGACATCTTTCATTTATCTTAATTAAAGTAAAACTTAACAACATGTCGATATTTCAGCAAATTAATTAATGATGTATCCTTGTTACTTATCAAAATATAATAATTAGGTTGTCTGTCAGCCCACTCTCTGTAACATCCTGTAACGTACGTAACTTCATGTTTTTATTTACTAATCTATTAATTTTATTTTTAATATTCTCTATACAAATCTAAACGTTGGACAGATCTGACTCAAATTTTACATACCAAACAAAGGTCACATTTTTCCCCTACCCTTCGATATTATATTCTGTATACAGATCCATACC
The DNA here is from genome assembly GCA_016648135.1 of Agrypnia vestita. NCBI lineage: Eukaryota > Metazoa > Arthropoda > Insecta > Trichoptera > Phryganeidae > Agrypnia > Agrypnia vestita. The sequence continues at coordinate 83,323 of JADDOH010008544.1, read as the reverse complement.
GTTTAATGCATCCTACCCAAATTTTTATACTTACTCTTTAGGACACGACCAAACATGTAAAAGTCCTTCATTTTTGACTGGTTACATCTAGTATAAAATTAAATTCTTCATAATATACTTACACAAGAGATACTCATCGCTAACTTCAATATATTATAGACTTATAGTTTACAAAATGTGATTATCGTGAGCCATCATGTAGGAAGATGTTACTTTACAATGGATGTCGGATTAGTAAAGTTCAATAACAAAGTTCGTCTCCTTGGGGAAGCAGTACTGTGACGAGCCAAACATTCCCTAAAGATCTGTCTTGCGACTTCCGACTATTAATATTATTACGGTGTGCTAGTGGGATCAGAGATTTACGATGATTAGAAGGCTGCTCCTATAAGTTTCTTACTTATTCATACTGCGTAACACTAACATATAAATGCAAATATATTTTGCTGTTAGAGACGAAATACGTATGAAATGGCATAAATAATTTACGAGAATGTATAAATGAAAGGAATTACATAAAATCGAGTATTTCTCAGCACTGGATATTTTACAGTAAATTGGAAATTGCTGGAAGGGTCTGGGATAAACTACTAGATTCGCGAAACATCTGGAAACCCGAAAATGTAGACGCTGTCGAGATGGACAGTTTGTTGTGGAGTTTCGGCGATTTAGTGTGGCTAGCAAAATGAATTGGGAGAGAACTTATCGTTCAATAATGATTTAGTGCAACCACAGACGTGCGAACATCTTGGAAATACGAATATAAAAAATTACACAGTACGAAATTATTGTGAATTAAAAAAAACTGCTCTACTTAGTGGATAGTGACTTTGGTGATAAAATCTTTAATAAATTTCAAATATTAGATTTGGATCATATTTTCACTGAAAATAAAAGGCTTTCTGTACGCCCGAATTGTTAATTTCATTTTGCGGTTAACTGAAAAAGTATGCATAATATTTCAATTTTTAAATAATTAATCTGTTTTACCCCTTGTCACATATATAACTGAGTTTTAATTTTATTAAGAGTGAAATAAATTGGGTAAACAATATAAATATATAAAACAACTATATAATATGTTATCTCCACGTGAGTTTAATTATAATATTATATTTTGCTACTCGAATTCGGAGAGTATCAGAATCTCTCATCGACAGAGAGGTACGTATTATTAAAAACTAAATACTCCATCTGTCGATTACAGGATCTGATACTCTCGAAACTCGAGTAGTTAAATATAAAATTATAATTAAACTCACATAGAAATAATACAGTTTATGATTTTCACGATTTAGCGTAATAAGTAGTTTACATGGGTTGATAAGATACCTCGAAACTATAAATAAACGAAAAAATAAAACTTAATTGTCAGATTATTTTTGTTTAAAAAAAAGTTATCATGTTGTACTACAACACGTAAATATGTTTTAAAAAAAAATTAAACTGATTTTGTAAAACTAATGAATGATTATTGTATTGTCATACAGAATACATCTCTCTGCCAAATTTCAGAGCGATTCCTGGCCAGAAAGTGGTCCCTATCCCTAACAGACAGACAACTGAAGCCAAGTAAAAGCATTTAAATTACTTTGTATTGCTACGAGAGCACAGCTCCATCATTGGCGTCCCAAGATGATGACGAAGTGACTGGAATGTTGTATCGAAAATAATAACAAAAATGTTGTCGAACTGTAAATTTGTTTAGTTTGCAAACGCAAACCCCTTCCGCGGACCTGGAGCGATCGCCGAAGGAAATTTAAATTGAAAACTTTTTATTTTTAATGATAAATTACGCAGCGAGACGGGCTCTGAATGAGAAGCGCCGGCATAATGGGATATGAAAAGGTTTTCCAGAAAAAAAACGAAATTTCGGGAACGGCGTCAGATAAAAGACGCGGGATTTTGATTTAACTGTTGGAAAAAAATTGCTTTTTAATGAAAATTTTGTTGAAAGGAGAGCGATCGCCGTGAACGTCTGATAAATCATCAACTGCGGGGCTTGTTGTATTTATTGATGTCAATGTATTTTTGTGGGTACAGTGTGTTCGCGGAAATTTAGCTAGAAAGCTAACATTTTAAATTTTAAATAAAAAGTAACCCATAAAAACCAAGTTTTTGTTATACTTCCTTTCTCATTTACTAGTGGTAACTGGTTTGGCGCTTAACCTATGCGTTGGGCTGCGACGTTGGGATGCGACGCTACGAAAGGGATAAAATATTTCGAAACATACAAAATGATTATTTTATCAGTTTTCGCGTCTACCTGATGCATTGGAATTTCTTCATGTCTTCATACAAATTGTATGAAAAAATCATTAAATTTAAAAAAAAAATCCAAAATTATACTATAATTATTAAATTTTGCTAACGAAAATTTGATAGATCTTCTTGATCGTCGCCATGAGTCTGCAATGCTGGATATAGGCCTCTTCCATTTTCATCCACTCATCTCTGTTTCTTCCCCTTCGCATCCAGGTTCTTCCTGCTTGCTGGACAATGTCGTCAGACCATCTTTTGGGAGGTCCTCCGACCTTCTATTTTTCGTCCAGGGCCTCCACTGTAGGATTCTGGGTGCCCATCTAGTATCCTCCTGTCGAGCCATATGTCTAGCCCACTGCCATTTTAGTTTCGCAATATGGTCCATAATATTGGCAAGTTTTGTTCGGCGTCTTATTTCTTCATTTCTGATTTTATCTCGAAGGCTCACGCCGAGCATCTGCCTGTGGCCCGCTGTGTACATTTTAATTTGTGCATGCTTTTTTCTGTTAGTGTACTATATAATATACAATAATATACTTTTTATTTATCATTAATTTAACTGGAGCGCTGTTTTTAATCCACAATAATTTCGCAATAATCAATCGTCTGAGGAACATTTTATATTCGTCTTAGAATATTCGTACTCTCATTCACCATGGAACGCTTGGAAGGTACTCTAGAAATGTATTTCGTTGGCCATACAGAATCGCCGCCGGGCGCTCGTTTAGCTGAACCGCGAAATTTCGAGTGTCTTCGAATGATTTCTGACCTTTTCCAGCAATTTCCATTTTGTTATAAAATTTCCGGAGTGCTATAAAATACTTGATTACGTGTAATTCTTTCCATCCTATAGTCTCTTGACACTATTTCGAGTGGTCCCGAAGTATTGTATGATTAACGTCTAATTTTGTGCAATCTCTAGAATTGTTGTGCGTGGTTCTGATTAAAATAAACCTTCTTCGTAGGTTTTCATCCCCAGTAAAAATAATTTGAAACTACCATTACACCACACTTTTTTACGTACCTACATCAAAAATACAATGTTTTGTAGTGTTGGGTATAAAAGCAAAAGCAGCAATATCCAAAAAAAATATTTTTTTTTTAATGCAGTCAGCGATAGAGACAGCGTTAATTAATGAGAACTAAGGAACATTTCAATAATAAGTATTCAGAACAATTTTTTTATAAAAATTACATAAATTACTAATCAATATATTAATATGTTAGTATTACTTTCTTTGGGGAAAACCCGCGTCAAAATCTGGTCCTCAGAAGGACCACACGTCAACCGACATTTCGCCTGTTTTGTTAATAAATTTCTGTGATTCAGGCGAAACGTCGGTTGACGAATGGTCCTTCTGAGGACCAGATTTTGACACGGGTTAACCCCAAATAATTAATACTAACATATATCTATTATATATATTATATATATCTATATTGATTAGTAATTTATGTAATTTTTATAAATAATATATATATATTTATAAAAGTGTCAGTGAGTCTAGAATGTTCCGGAAAAACCTGCTATAGAAAATTCTGGAAGGTGAAGGTTCTAGAAAATTCCCGAAATTTCTATAAGGTTCTAAACTGAGTGGCGGAATGTGTCGGTGTGTCTAGAAGGTTCCTGTACATTCGAAAAATTTCTTGAAAGTTCTGGAAGGAGAATGTTCTAGAAGGTTCGCTATAGTTCTATGACGATCCAAACAATGTACTAAAAATCTACGCGTGCGATGCCGCGCTGGCACAGCTAGTAAAGTAATAAAAAAACAATTCTATAAGTTCGAACCTAACCTTTCTATTGCCGGTTGTTTTACCGATATAAATATAGCAAATTTATTTTAAGAGATCTTAAGTTCGTCTGATCTGTGATATTTTTAAGATTTATCTTCATACAAGGGTTGCTATTACTCTACAATAAAGGAGTTTTGAGTTAGGTAGTGTTTTGTAAATTTGAGTATGGAATATTCTCTATAGAGATAATTAATTAATATTTACAACTAAGCAATGAATAGATATTGAGTAAATACTGCGTCAAGCTTAAGTTACGTTGTATGGCACGGATAACGTCGGGCGTGTGTTCTGTATTATAGATATCTAATTAAGATTTTACAAATTAAAAAATCAACAAATTATAACAATTAAACCAAACATTTAATTTCCATTAATAAAATAATATTTTTTTAAAATAATTTATTACCAACCTGGGGGCAATTTCGTTTTCTGTGAAAATAAAAGTAATAAAGATATTTTGTGAAATTATTTGCTTCATTTTGGATAAATTTACATAAAATACGCGTTTCATAGGAAAAATAAACTGTTCGAAGAGGCGTTTCTTCCGAAAAAGAATTAAAATTAATTTTAATGTTTGTTTATTTTCAATATACATGTTATCCTATCCACAGGTCATTGATCCTGATGGATAGTGGTGGTATAACATTAAAGTACAATATAAAAGTATTTAAAAGGAATTAAGGGAAAACATGATACATAATAATACGCTGTTTTATTAATTGCGTGCAGAACTGTATTGGTGGCAAGGTCAAGGAGCTTAGTAATAATTACTGTATTTTTTTTTAAAAAAACAATTTTATATATTTTTATTTTGTTTATACAACTAACTATATTAATTTGTATAGGAGAAATAACTTGTATCTAGACACATATGAATAATTAGTATCTAATTGTCTAACTATTTTGTAAACTATGCCTGTCTCAACACAGATTCCTCTAGTGAGACAGGCATAGTACAACCAAATTGTAAAATCGCTCGACACGCGACAGTCCTTGGCGTTCCAAAGCTTGTAGTTGGAGTGATTTTAGGTACTAATTTTTCTTGTGATGACGATGTACTACACATTTTAACGATTGTTAATCATATTTAATACAATAAGTCTTATTTTGTGTACTTTTTCTTGTGTGTATTGCGAAACACCGTGTCTGATAACACAATGCAGAAAACAAAAATTAAATCAATTTAAATACTAACGTAGATGCTGCGTTTATATTGATGTTTTTTCGTCAACAGCACCAAAGCTTTTTAAATAATTTCATTTTTATTATGCTGTAGTGCATACTCTTTACAGAATCATAAAAATTCGTCTTTTTTCGCGAAGGAAAAGTGGTGGGTTTTAAACCTAATATTTGTGAGTGCGCCTGAGCCTAGGCAATCCTCGTAACTCACATTACCACCGGAGCGTGGGGGATGTCGGGAAAGTAGGCGACTTCTTTACCGACAAAAAATAAAGCACAGCTCTTGCCAGTCGGAGGACTCTAGGGCCTGGTTCGCAATAGCTCGGATGCCGCGCGACGCCGTTTTCAACATTAACAAAATTACGGACAAATATGTGTTTATTATATAATCTATTTGTTACGTGACTCTTCTCTGGGGTTCAAATTATTTATATAAATACAATTCTGGCCAAGACAGTCAAACTCAATATAACCAGGGAAACTGTAGCGTGTAATATCACTACACGAAACCCGGAGTTTCTGAGAATAAGTCAGCATTCTAATAATGCTGGTTAAATTTTTCCTATCACAAGAATGTGATATTCTTGCAGTTACCCCTTCATCATTTGAAAATTCATTCCCACACAGCAGTGAGTGGAGTGATGAGTACTATTTTGATTCGGTTTATAATATCACTCAGCTTTACCTATATACATTAATTTGTTTCAGCACTTTTCTCACTCAGAGCAAATCCATTGGTATTGAACTCGATTCTGGGCTTTCTACTGGAATGTTTGAATATGAAAATACTTACGTTAAATTACCACTTAGTAGTTTCTCAAGATGATCCAACTTTATGGTGATCTTCGGTATAGTCCGCTTCTGCTATACTGACGGATGACTATAAACTCATAACTTGTAACAAATAGGTACCTACTGCAGTTCATGTTTTTATTCTTGCATAATTAAATCCCCTAGTAAACAAAACTTATCCTTTTAAAATAGACAATGTTTTTATTATATATGTAATACTCCTATATTGCCAGCAGGGTAAGGAAATAAGCGAAATCACAACAGTGCAAAAATATATGTTTGTCTCACCCATACCGGTGTCACTTTGATTCTTATGCGCAATCAGCGCCGCCACACGGGATAACTGAGAGTGACGACGCTTGCGCACAACAGGTCAAGTGACAACAATGAGTCAAAAGTAACATTTCTGCTCCGCTTAGTCCGTGACGCCCCCACTTATGAGCATTTGCAATATAGAAATATTACATATATGGACATTTGCAATATAGAAATATTACAAATCGTGGCTGTAATATATAATAAATCCTATGTGCCGTTTAGTACATTCTGAGATGAACGAATCAATTTGTCAATTTTTCGCATAAATTATATATTTCGAATACTAAAAAAAACATTGCTGTTCATTTGGAAAGTCTGCCTAGTAATTATTTGAAATATTTTTTATAAATCTAGTCTGTGCAATTATTTTTTAAAACAGTTTTATTCGTTTATCTCACAATGTACAAAAACTTCACATAGGATTAATTATATATACAGCGACGATATATGGTTTTTATATATTTTTTAAAAATTTTGTTCCAAACCGAGAGCCTTTAGTAAAAAGTCTTCTACCTATTTACTAAAACATTATACTTTTTAAGGGTTTTTAATTTGACCTTTAGTATTTTTTTAAAAAAAGGCAATCTTTTTGGCATGAGACGTATTGCCAAATTGTGGGAAAGAAATTTACGTTTATTTAGTCCGCTTGAGATGGATAGTAGAACTATAAATACTTACAACTATTTATTTTGAAAAATTATATAAGCAGGAGGCATTTAATCACAAACATTTACAAGCTTCTAGTAATATTTTTAAACAAATAAAACAAATTGGAACCAGCCATGGCACCAAGTGGTGTTCTAAAAAATATCTATATATTTAAGTGTATCTATATATATATATTTATGGTCTGTGATAAAAACATATTCATATTATTTGGAAAAAAATGTAAAAAATAAGGTTAGAGACAATGGATTATGTTCCATTATCAAAAAATAAGGTTTTCGTTAGAAACATAAAATGTGAGAGAGTGTATTTATTTTCAAAATTATTGCTATAATTATGGATAAACAATTTACGCAAGAGCTTAATGTCCTATTACATTTTTTCTACATATCTTTTATAACATATTTTTTGATCTTTAAGCCCAGCCACCTGATAATGCAACGTGATAATACATAGTTTAAAACCTTTTCAGAAAAATGAATAGTAAACCGAAGAAAACCGCATTTAAATCTTTTCAGCCGTTGTTGAGTTACAAGGTAACAGACAGACGGGAGATGCGCTTATGCAGATATAATATTCTTACATTAAGAAGTCCGCCGAGACGCGGATCCGTTGTGAGGCCGGCCTCGCCGCGCGTATCTGAAAGAGTGAGAAAGATAAGAAGTAATCGAATTACACGTAAACATTCACTGGACCGGAAATGAAGGGTAAAACACAGCAAACTGCTTTCAAGAACGATAACTTTAATTGAAAAACTCGGACATTTCAAAGTGGAAAATTTTTGCAGTGGCGGGCATAAACCGAGCGATTTTCTCATTATTTTTTAAAATTAATTTATTATCATTTTTAACATCCAAGTCAGTTTTAGCGTTAAATTAGGTCTATTCCCGCTGGTTCGCGTGACTTGACTGCTATTATACGGAGTTATTTGGAAAACATTAATAACTTTGCAGGATTCATGCCTTGAAAATTAGTAGAAAATGTTCAAGCAACCAATAGTTATGGAGATATGCGATATCAGATTTTTTTTTCAATATTTCTGACTTATTTTTTGCAAAGCATTGGATTAACATTACAGTAACTCATATCGAATATGAAAAATTCGTTTCCTTTAATACAAGTCAAATAAAATAATAAAAACTTTCGAATTCCAATTGGAAAACATTCCAATTGGAATTTCTGCAGAATTTTTATCATTTTATTTAACTTGTAAACAAATGAATTTTTTGTAATCGATATAAGTTACTGTAATGATAGTTTAGTAAAAAATAAGTCAGAAATATTGAAAAAAATGTAAACTTTGATATTTCGTAACTCCAAAACTATTGCCTGCTTGAAAATTTTCGACTCATAATTAAGATAGGAATATAGTCCTGCGAGGTTATTAATGATTTCCAAATAACCCTGTATAAAACTGCACACTTCGTGAAATTGGTACTTCGTGAATAAGTATTAATATATTATTTTTAGAGTTGGTAAAAATAGCTTCACACACGTCTACTTAATCATTCAGTGTCCAAATATTATAATAATGCTAAGTTTTTTTTGTAATTATAGAAATATTGAGATTTGACTAATAAAAAAATTATTTATATTTTTTTGTTGTTTTGTTTACAAAATTAAGTTAACATCATTTGTGTGGTATAAAAGCAAACTAAAAAAAATTAAAATGTTTTGGATGCAGTCACCGAGGATTATTAATTTAAAATATACTGAATTCTAGATTTTATATATCTATCCCTTCTTAAATCGTGTTTCTTATAAATTTATAGGCTATGTTTCCCGAAGTTAGTACATTATAAAGTAGAAATTCTCGATTACTGCATAATATATTTTTTTAATATTGCTGCCTTTGCTTTTATATCCCACATTTGATAGAATTATAAGAAATTATAACCTTGTAATTTTTGATTAAATAATTAAGTTAACAACAATTACTAGTGTTTTACACAAATTATTACCGAGTGGCATTGTTACTGAGGATTTTGGTAGCAAGGTAAAACACTGTTTCAGATACTTGCTGAACTTGCTACACTAGTATTTTACTGAAAAATAGCACACAGGCTTAACCGGTTCAGTGGATGACGCAGTATAACATTAGTGGTAGTAATTATTATAGACATCAGTGCAGATGTCTTGACATTTCTCATATAAACTTTATGCGCACGTAAATAAGTTCGTCCCGTCTATTTTGTTAAGGATATTTTAATGCTATATGTATTATTCTGAAAATATTGGGGAATTTTTCACATTAATTTAGTGATCTTATGTTATCGCTGGCTCATAAATGGTTTCCTCGTCCATTTATTCTTCTTTATATCTTTTCTTCTATCGCCGCGCTTATGAATGTGTTATTGCGGAAGATATAACCAAAACATTTTCTCGTTTACTCGTTATCTTACCTCCATTTTGCCTAAAACGTTGTCATTTTGATTTTCTTTCCATCCAACTAATTTTCATCATATTTTCCAGCTCTACATTGAGAAAGCTTCCAGAATTTCTGTCATTTTTTTCGGTTCCAGACTTTATGCCCAATTAGTGGTTTGCAATATTGTTATAATGGTGATTCTTACCCTAATATTCAAAAATAGATGAGACGTATTAAATTATATTTAATACTAATTATTAATTATATTCAATACTTTTTCATTTTACACATTTTTTTGCTGCTGTATTACCTCTAATCTACGAAAATCCCCCGAATTAAAACGTCATAATATCCAAATCTTCGTACCTACTTTAGTGTACATCTAAAGAAAATATTTCGTAAGTCTGGTTTGATACTATAACGTAAGTCTGGCGGTCGCTAGCTCTTAATCTATATTCTTTATTCTGAGATCAGATTCTTTCTTTCTTTTTTATAAACCTATACATTAAGAAATGTTCTAAGTTACTGATGACTCTGCCGAAAGGAATTTTCTTACTTGCGGTTTTGTAAATTGTTCTAAATTCATTGCAATCCCCACCCTTGTGGAATAAAATCGCGATGCCGCGTAGTACACAACCCTTTTAATATATCGCTGCGTTTCGTGCAAAAAATACCCGATTGCTTCGATGGCCCTTAATGCCATCGTTTAAGTTAAAAACTCCGCTGAGGATCGAACGCGAACAAAAGCATTTCATTACGACACCACTCCGCCATCGGGCCTGTCGGAATCGGGCGGCGGCGTCGTCCATTTCGCCATTCTGGGCCGGGGAGCGATCCCTGTGGGACGTTGGTCAAATTAAATTCTCTCTAGCAACTAAATTGCCATTTCGCCCATTGCCCGCTACGTAGTTCATTGGCGCGGAACACTTATTGGTTAGTTCTCCGCGAATTCCCAGTTGGAACTGTTAATTTATTCAGACAGATCGCCGGGTAAATTTTTATTAGAGTTTCATTTTCGGTATTTTCAGTATTTTTTCGCTCAATCGAAAACCTTTTACTTCGAATTAATGAAGTCGAGCCTTTTCTACCATAAAAACCTTTGGTATGTTAATTTACGACTTCTTAAACGTCGATATTACATACATAATGTATAAGTACTTTGTTTGGCATCCCAGTAAAACGTACATCCTGTGACGAATAAATCCGCGTATTATGTCTAAAATGTAATATTTATTCATAAATATTTATTAATTCTGGAAGTACTTATGTTTTACTTTGGTTATTTTATTTAAAACGCTTTAATGATTTACACAAGGGATTTATTAAATAACAGAATGTACATAGATGTATCTAAATCCTTGTGTATCATCAATAAATTTATGGATAATCTCAACAATCATAATATATTATATTGTCGCGAGACTTTAGTAAGAGAACGAATCATACATAATAGAGGACATTCCAGTATTCTGGACGTTTTACAGTAAATAAGAAATTACTAGAAGGTTCTAGAATCAATGGTGGAAACGCCGAATAAATTCGCGAAACATCTTTAAACCCAAAACTCTATGTAAAGGACGATATTATCGCTACACATCTAGTTGTTTGGGATATTTCGGCGATGTCATACATGTGACCGAATTGAAAATCCGTGCGGTTAATGATAAAAAATATGGAAAAGCACCCACCTACGTACTTTTGTACACCTTGACTGGCGAGTGTGAAATTAGTTCGAATAACATAGTACTGTTCCAGTTAAGTTCGTTTTCATTGACTATGGTGATTAAATTAAAAGTTAATTAATTTGGCGTGTTTTTTTGTCTTCTATCACCGAGACCTCTATTCAGAAGATAAACCGAACGATTAAAATATTATACGGCTGTCCAGAATCTTCTGGCTCAGGTGGAGTTTTCTGGGACATCCTGCCGTATGTAAACGATCATTCTAGCTAGCGTCCAAGATACGTTTGATAGGGTCCATCATCAGGGTTGATGTGCCAAAAGATGATAGCTAAACGTTTTAATCTCGATTAGACCAAAGGGTATTGCAAAGACACACAATAACTATTATGAACTTTCCCCTTATCCTTAAAAGGGGAAAAAAGATTCGACAATGGGCTCCTAGTTCCCTTTGTCTTTTGCCGCATCGTTACTAATTGACCAATCAATACCCAATCTATAATATGTACAGGGAACCATAAAACCAGTTTCCGTTTCCTATGTTTTCACACATAATTGTAATCTGCAGCAATAGAATGCTCTTAATAAGATAAAAATACGCAGAGAGGGAGAAGATCTTGCAGGAGTCAGCTCGCAACTGCTGTCTTATGTCCAAGATTCTCTAGAATTTCTGGATCCAGAATTGTTCTCTTCGGCCATTGCATTGTTAATCAAATTTTGCTGTTTGCACCATATTATTCTAGATTATTAGATTATGCAATATTAAAAATAAATAAATTGAATTGAATTGAATAGATGAATATTTCATGGTGGTTACTCCTCTTAGTGGTGTTCGCCATTAACTTTTTAGGGCGGTGATAAATAAATCGAGTTAAGTGTGAAGATAAAATCACTATGCAATTTATAAGGTGAGTATCTTTTATGGAAGCAATCTTCCACCTGAAGCTTTTAATGCTGTCATTAAATACATAGAAATGATCGCTCAGTTTGTTAAAAAGTTGCACAGTACACGCTATGGTGTGCCTATTCATTATATCCGTTCTGCATTTTGCCGCTCTTGACGCTACGAGCTTGAATTTAAATTACCTACCAACTTGGCCGTTATGTCGCTTTGTATACCAATATCATTGAAATAGTCCCATATCGTTCCTTCTAATTTACATATCTCGTGAACTCGGGACTACTTTGGACTTCCTCAGTCGTACTCAAAATCGATTGGATCATTCTAAGAATTTAAATACATTAGTTATTCGCATATCCCCTTTAATACGTCTAAACATGTCCGTACAGTAACACGACACTCACTTCAGATTTAGATTAGACATACTAACAATGAAATTAATGAACTCCGAGTATCTGAAGTCTTCTTTTCCAGCCCAGGTTGTCTAATTACGATCTGCTTATGTCCAATATTTCGATGCAAGCCGCAAGCCTGAATTGTCTAAAGCGTGTTCCGTGGAATCGAAATAAAAAGATGAGCATTTGAATTGACGAATTGCTACACGCCAACTCCCTTGTCTTCAATTTTTGATGCTATTGAACGAATGACAATTGTGTATTCTCCCCTATGCCTATTTTTCTGCACCCTCCTCTCTTCCCGTCTACCACACAAATACATTTCGTATTTATTTGCACAATGACGGCGTCAAATTCACCAAAAAATTGAGTTATTGTGTGCTTCCTTTTATGCAAAGGTTGCTCTTTCAAAAAAAATCGATATTCTGGTTGGATAGTATTTCTCTAGTACCGTGGTATTTGATTAACTAATTTTAAGAATTTTAGAAATTTAAAAATAGAATTTTATTAACGCTTGTAAATTATTTATTATGAATTATATTATTTTCGCGGGGCGCGGTGGTGGGAAGCAAATAAAGCACTACTCTCTAGTTCACACTAATTTCGCATTAATCTCTCGTCTATGGAATACTTTATACTCGGCTTCTAGAATATTCGCATGTCTGTGAACACTTTATTAGGTTGAACTATCGAAGGTCCGGGAGGTACCCACGTAATTTATTTAATTATTTATTCACAAAGTTGCGCTGTTTTTTGCGTAGTTTTTAAGCGCTCGAGTTTCAGAAACTTCTTGCCTTTATTAGTGCATATGAGTTTCTTTCAGACTATTCCAGATCGTTCACCTTCAATTATGTGACATTTTTATCGATTTTTAGAATTTCTTGACACTAAATTGGCCGCCTTCGCGGGTTTGCATTTGAATTTTAATTGTTTTATTAATTAGCATTAGGATGACATCTAGCGGATAGTATTTTGTGATAATCGGCGACATCTGTTAGACTTTTGTATAACATAATTAACCGGACTCTATACAGATTTGGTAAAAACCTCATTTTAACTTGCAGTTCGCGATTCATTCTAGTGATTAAGCGACCAGTGAGGAGTCTCCCTTTTCAGATCCAGTGATCGAGAAGAAGCATTTATAAGGCAACTCAGGACAGATCCTCATCAGGGATTAAACACTTACAGCGGAGCGATTTGGCTCGGTGGCTGAGTGGTCCATTTCGCTTTCGATCCTTGCACCCAGCCGTCATAAATTGTTCCTGTTTTCGCCGCGCGAGTGTCAGGAAGCAGGTCTGAACAGGATGAACCCTTAAGCGGTCAAGTGGTTTCCTGGATGTTTCGCCTTTGGCCGCTAGTGGCGCCCATTTCCGAGCCTTTCAAAGATCTGTTACCACTCCGGAGAGATTTCATTTGAGAGAGATTCTTTCCTTTCTCTTTTTCCTTGGCACGCTAGATGGCTTTAAATTTCCACTTGAGATTTATCTTGTGCAAGGAATCTTCGCACTTAATTGCATTTATGGTAGCGGATCTTCTATCTTGCAGGTTTTCCACTAGAGGGTGTTTCTTACGGAAATATTTCGGTAATGAAAAAAGGAAAATAAGGTGGTTAGACGTGTTTTGTATCTAATTGCGTGGATAAATGATGGTGTAAATGTAGATAATATATTAAATTGTGTGTAGTTTCAAAATCAACGTTTGTGAAATCTTAAGAGTTCTATGACTAATATTTTAATTAAATATCTAATTTAATTAGAATATTATAATGTTCGTTTGTGGACTCTTTCATTTTTTTACATCATATGCGGAGTATAAAAGTAAAGACAGCGATATGTTTTGAATGCAATTACCAAGGATTACTAATTTAAAATGTAAGGACTGAATTCTAAATTTTATGTGTCTTTTCTCTTCCAAAATCATGTTTCCTATAAATATGTAGGCTTATATTTCCTGTAAAATATCGAATTTAGTACATTATAAATTAGTAATCCTCGATGACTGCATTATTTTTTTTTTGGGTATTGATGGCTTTGATTTCATACCCCATATGTAGTGTTTTATTAAATTAATTTTCCGTGTATATTTTTTAATTACATAAGTTATTTAAAAAAGTGTTTAAATTGTAAGGATGTCTCTTTGTTCTTTACTATTTTTTCATTGGTGCTATGAACCGTATGCACATTCAAATTAATAAATAAATAAATGATAAATTCACTTTCTATTGGTAATCTTGATATTCTTCAAAATGTGTATGAAATACTGACTTAATCATTATATTCAATTATTCATTTTATTATGTCGTTTAAACGATCCTGAATAAAATATTATATTTATTTATCGTTAAAGTTTCTCTCTATGGTATTAAAGAAGTTAAAGTGAGTCGTTTATCATATAAAAGGCAACGACAATTCTAGAATATTTTTAATAAATTTATTAATCAATAAGAAGAGACGTACAGAAAAATAAAATTAACTAAAAAATATTTTAGCTGCTACCAGGATTCGAACCAACAGACCTCCACTCTATCCGGGATTGGGCGTTATCTAAAAATAAATTGAATGTAGTATTATCAACATCATGAAAGATCAATTCTATATATATACATATATATATATATAATCTATTAATATCTATATTTTATATATCTATATATATTATAGATCACAGAGACGAAACTGTATTTTTATGAGAAAGTAGGTATAGAAGTCTTTGGGTGTACACAGAGCTTGCGACCTATCATACGGCTGGCTTAAGTGATCACATTACACATTGAAACGTTCGCCATTTCCACCCATGATAGAATAATACCATGTCTAGTAATTTTTGGAAGTTGTATATATTTAAATTTTACGCCACGTTTCACATATGAGTTGCAACAATCCGCAGAGGGGCCGACACCAAAACTTTTTCATTCCCCTTAAATGACCACAGATGTCGCTAATGAGAAATCTATATTCGATTTTTGGAGTTTGTTAGCAATATCCTTTATCTGTGTAATTAAATTCTTCCGAGTTACTAGCATTTCACTAGGATACGCCAGAAATATTATTTCAAAATTTATTAAACTCCTTTTTACCAGTATTTTCATTCAGAATATTTTGAGAATGTTCAAATTTTTCAGAACAGTGCATCTATAATGTATGTTGATTGATTAATAATGTCCCTGTGACAAAATCCAGTACTCTTATGAAAAATTTGGACATACTCAAAATATCAAACATATTGCCTGGTAAAATTTTCCTTTCAATTTTAAAGGCATTTTTGGATCACGTAGGACTTATGTCATGGATCTAAACTTCATCCATCCCACACTAATTCCATGAGTTACATCTGCTGCACATTCTCCATCGTTATGGATGGGTTACCCAAGATATTTAATTGATATAATTATCCCTCTGTGGACTAAATTCAGTAATTGTGTTCTGAGAACATAAATTGTTGAAAAATAAACACGTTATAGGTACTACTTTTGGCGCATTCGGGGTATTTTTTTTACTGTGGCAGATAAAATTAACGGAGCCATATCGTCAGCTGTCAGATTCTGTTTACATGCGAGTTCACGAATATTTTGATTGTTTTAGTTTTTGTTTGCCACAATTATTTGAAATATTCGAGGATACATTTCTGTAAGTATGAGTGTAAATTGTTTTCATGAATCTCCAAAAAAATAGACAATGATCAGTGTACATTTTTACAACTCAATACTTTGAGCATCATTAATATATAATATTATCTTTTTTTTAGTTTTTTAAGTATAAATTCTACCGCATCCACATGAGTAGGTACATGTAATTTTTTTTTATCTAGTTATGAAAAGCAACAAAGTGAAAACATACTGAGAACTCTTTACAACTCCATGGTGCGAAGTAGACTCGAGAGTGGCTCGATGATTTGGGGGCCACATGAGCTTAATTACTCACTTATGGTAGAGAAAGTACAAAAAAGTTTCTAAGATATCTCAAGTATGAGGGAGTACAGGCATTATCCTTGGCTGTACCCAACCGAGTTCCTCCAAGTTATGCTTGGCTACAATAGTTTAGAGACTAGAAGCAAAGTGTATTTGATTAGGCATTTTTATCGATTGTTGCGCGGTATGATCGATAATCCTGAAATTTGCGGAGCGTTGGTTTGTTTGTTCCCGATAATTACCTAAGACAGCGTCAGCATAGATTGTTTCACAATCTAATATACAGGACCAACCTGCCAATGGTTATGCCTGTTGGAAGAGCTACCGCTATGCTGAACAATATTGCTCTGGATATCGATCTGTTCCATGTCTCTGAGAGGGTTTTCCGAAGCAGGATTCTCCTACACCTTTGATGTGAATGATTTTATATATGTTGAATATTAGATTTTGTTTATATATGTTTTTGTATTTCTAACTTCTTTATAATAATTACGAATTTAATATGTGTTGGTAATGTATATGTTATATAAAAAATAAATAAATTGAAATAGAAATTGAAAAAAAGCTTTGAAAATTTATTTTTTATTGTGCGGTGGCGCACTTAAGTGTCATGCATCGCTAGACACGGCAACTTTTCTGCTATGTCGAAATGATCTTGACGACGACTTGACCTAAATTTCTTTTCATCCCTTCCTTAAGACAGGTAAAAAGAATCGAGCCATGATGGAATTTTTGTTTTTGAAAAATGTAGCATTTTCCCCAGATAAAACTCCCGGATCCGGCATCGCCCGCCCGCCGGAAACGCGTTTCCACAATAAAAGAAAGCCCAAACCACCCTTGCCGCTGATATATTTTTTGAAAATTTCTTAACACCACATATATCAAAAACAGACGGAGCGCTTTGGCTGGAGACAAGATATAAATTCATCCCCATACCGACCGAAATCAATAAATACCCTATTTCGGGGGTTGGTGAAAATTCAGAAACTGCTCTATTGTAAGGGAGGCACTCAAACGGCGAATAGACGCGTGATTTATAAGGGGTGGAGAAATTAAAATATTGTAATAATATGTATGATTTATAACACGGACGGATGATTGGACGCCGGCTGTTATACATACATACAAATATGTGTTTTATATATGATTTATTTTACTGATAACTTACTACTTTATAGTATTACTATCTAACCCGCATGGCTTCGCACGCGTAGATTTTAAGTAATTTTGGTCATATTATATCAATTTGTGTATTAACCTTAATATATAGATACATATCGTTGAAGACTTTTTTATAGACATTTTTAAGTTCTAAAACTTCTCTATACAAAGTATTTAAATATCTCTTACCGTTAAGGCAGCGATCGTAAAAATGCATCGCTCGACCATTTTTTCATCGACTTTATTTGTAAAATAGGTCACCACGAAAAGCCATTTTATTTCAACGAGATAATATGTATAATTGATATAAATTAACTTTGTAAAAACCACTTATTTATTTAAAAAAAAAATTCAACATGTTTATGAACATGAAAATGATAATATAAAGTACCTACCTTAAGGTATTTTATATTATCATTTTCATGTATAACTTTTTAATATTTTGATCTAAACTTCGATTTTTAAATATTATTTTTGTTATCCTGACGAAGAAGCCATTGGCTTCGAAACATGTTGAATTTTTTTTTCAATAAATAAGTGGTTTTAACAAAGTTAATTTATATCAATTATAATTATATTACCACAAAATAAATTTGCTATATTTGAAGAAGAAGATAATATGTAACTTACGTCCACTTTGAAAGTCCACTCTAAATATTGGTGAAAGAATTTTTGAAATAGGGTCAGTAGTTTCGGAGATTACCTCCTACATCCAAACTTACAAATCTTACCTCTTTATATATTAGTATAGATAAATCCAGTATACAACACGCATATGATTTTTTTATGTACAACAAAGAAGTATTACTTCTAATGCGCGTACACAAGTATGTGTCGGCCTGTACGTGCTTTTTTAAAATATTTTTATTTATTTATCTTCATCTTGTTACATGACAGAGATGGAGCCGCTCATCTCACCAGGAAGAACCTGTGCCGAGATGAGCAGCTGAACAATATAGTGAGAACAAAAAATAATAAAGATATACAACAAAATACTATATAACTATAAGATTAATTGATTAATTAATTGAGTATATAAATATAAAATGTGGATAATAAGAACAGTATATATTGTATAATACAAAAGCAATAGTGAAAGTAAAGTAATATATATAAAAAATCATATGCATGGATAGTAACAAAATGTATGTATAATAGCACTGTTAAAATTATATTTAGGTATATACCTATAAGAAAATTAAACGAATGTTTGTGTATATTAAATAGTGATAAGAAATGAAGAATGAGCAATAAATTATGACCTGTTTTCGGCAGTTGGGTATTTGTGCAAATGCAGGTGATAATAATGTCTTCTCGAATAGTGTTGTGTAAAAAGTTAAGAGTAGGGTGTCCACACTGACTATGATTTGATGATACTAGTTGATGCGCAGGTACAGTTTAGGATTATTCTGGATAGTTTCGATCGTGAATTTTCTCGAGATATTAAGCGGCACTGTTTCGATACAGTAAGTGTGATCAATACCTAACTTCTGTAATTACACCTAACTTTCGTTAAGCTTCCAATTTTCCCGTCTAACTAGTTATGCAGTTGAATGTTGGTTATAGAGTTACTTTCGCGAAACTACATTTAGTGGTGCTAATGATATTACTGAGTGAAATAAAAAAAGTATTTTCATATGGTTCGGAGAACACAATTACTAGATTCAGTCCACAGTAGGATAATTATTAATTAATTTAAACTATTGAAGTCTCACAGAGACGTAGCTATTTATATGAAAATAATTATGTCTTTTTATAGGATGGACTAGGGCTTACGACTTGTATGAGCTGGTTTAAGTGATCACTACACAATGCAACGGTCATCGATTCCATCGTAAAAACATCCACACATTATGAAATTTGCTCCAAATCTGAAAAACTTTAGTTAATATATTTGAAGATAATTCTCCTCATGAAATAGATTTCGCAGCTGGTAATGATACCTTTATATGTATTTTTAATGTGGAGAATTTTGCAATAATATTTTTAATTTATATATATATGATATTCTTCCGAATTACTCATCATAAACTCTACACTATGAAAATCAATATACTTATAAAGTACTTTTAGAGACCAGTATATACTTTTAAGAATATTTTTATACATATGTTCTGAAAACACAATCTGGGTCATCCCATTAAAAGACTTCCATACACGTTTCTCACATAAAAAGCTTCGTCTCTGTGAGACTTCTATAATTTAACACAATTAAAAAGTAGTGCATTTAAGTAATGCGATCTGTTTATATCTGTTTAAAATGTTAAGAATTAAGTACTAGTTCTTATAATGCAATAACACATCATAATACAAGATTATTTAAAAATGCACGTAATTATCGTAAGGGGATTGCAAAATATAGGTTTTTAATATTTGGAAATCGTTGAAATCCTAAAAAATTTGAATTCTAGAAACACATTTATAAATAATATCACATTTCAGTCCACTTAACCACTCCTAGAGCTTTTTGGGGAAAAAAGTACCCTTCCCCACCGCGCGCCCCCCTGACCTACCCGATTATATTGATAAATTTTGTATTTAAATTCGTTATTATCTATACCTGATGATGAGAGGGACTGCTCCTCTCGAATCTATAGTAGTAATTTAAAAACTCATATTGTGTGTGTGTGTGTGTGTATTAAAAAATAAAGTAAAACGTATTTTAAATTATAGGGCTATATTTTATTTTCATTTTTTATCAGACAGATCGTTGATATGTTGTTATTGACTCTGATAGTAAGTCCTAGTTGATTGAAAAATACAATAATTATAATAAAGAAATTAAAAATAATATTCCTAACAAAATTAACAGTGACATAAATCATAATTCATGTAAAATCCTGCAATATTAAAAACAATGGTTGGTTGATCAATTCAGATATATTTTTACTTTTAAGCGAGAAGCTCACAGCATTTTTTATTTTATTTTCTGCCACCACTTACTCGATTTTTTTCGCGGTGACAGGCAAGAAGCGAGCGGTACAGAGGTTTTGAAAAAAAAATATTGTCCTCCTCCCATAAAAAATAAAAGATTAAAATTATCATTATCATAAAGAGGATACAACAAGGTTGAAGAAAATATATAGGAATAATAGAAAATTATATATAACCACGGCTTAATGCCCGCAAAATATGCCAAATTAGGTGCATAAACACCGATTTTGATGACCTTTTAAGGTGAGTGGAGTTTAGAATAACAAGACGGAATTTAATTTGTATTATGTTAATGAACATCAGAATCTTATGTTGTATGGGAGGAGAACAATATTTTTATTTCAAATCCTCATTTTTGACTGTCGGTGTGTAGAAAATTGAGCCAAGATCCGAGACGATTGCGTATAAAAAATAAAAAATGAAATAACTTTGCACTAATGAGGTAAACTTTAAAAATATATATATATATCTGAAATGGTCAAGCAACCACTTGATTTCATACGGAATGACCTCAATATAATTAAGTAATTTCGTATGGAATGACCAAAATACAATTAAGAATGAGATCAACAACATATACGAGACGCAATGTCATAGCGTAAATGTCGAATGGACAAGTTCTAAGGGTATGATGAAATTGTACATCTTTCCTCAATTCACTGACATTTTTAACTTCAACTAACATATTTTTTCTGAGATATCAGCGTTTTAAATATGACCAACTTTGTGATTTTTGAATAGGCATCCCATAATTCGAACCCATTTTATTTTAAAGACACGTATACATCAAAAACCCAATTTCGTTAATGCTACAGCCATACAACTCCTGTCTTAAGTCAGTAGGAATATAATGTAATTAGAAATTGTGGCTGTATTATTGCGAAAACCGCTTACCATTGTAATCACTGCGATAGTATTTATACAGTTAATTTAAGAACATATGTACCAAGTAACGCCGACAAGCTTTATTAATTAAGTAATTAATATCCCTTAGCTTAACGGTTGAGCTGTTCAACAGTGTGTAGCGAAGTTTCAAAGTTTATCTGTATCAAAGGTTTTTAGCCGATTAGTTATGCCATTTTTGGGTATTCTGGTAGGGCCAGTTTATTTGACTGCCATTTCTGTCTGCAATTCAGTGGTAATGGATTCATTAGGGTTGACGTGATGGTCACTGCAGCGTGGCCTAAAAGGTCCACTATGACAAAAACCCACCCGCAGCAGAATAATCTGGGTGAAGCATTAGTGTTATCTAACTCCTGTAAAAACCTCCAGGATTCTAAAGCCTTTATTTAAAGTCATTATAGCGGAAAACCGGGTTAAGCCCATGTGTGGAAAACTATTTATATAAATTACACTGAGTTACGAGTATCTTTTCTCGTGGAATGTACAAGTAATGCCATAATGAATTTAGTGATAAAACTTCTCTTGCGATCCAGAAATATATCCTGAAATATTATATACATTTTTGTTTTATTACGTTATGTGCATTCAGAAATGGTTTCAGTGCAATGGGGTGTAAAAAAAACATTTGTGTAAGGGGAAGACTGTGTAGACGTTCAGGTGTGTCAGAGATGGCTAAAAAATGGGAATCTTAATCTTCAAGTCGAACCATGCCGCGGACGCGCAGTTGAATTCGATAATGATGTGCAATTTTCAGAAGTGGAAGCTAATCCATTTATTTTAATGAAGAATATTTCAAATTCAACGGATGCATCATGGTTCAGAGCTTCGTAAAGTAAATTGGAAAGTTCTCCAAACTGGGAAAATTATAATATAAATGGATTAAAAAATCTACTTATATTAATGTAATGAACATCACCAAATTTTCCTTATATATTGGGGGTACACCTAGGATTTATCCTATTCATAATGGTCATGAATTATCTAACAATTCAAGAAATTAATAATATTCTCAAGATTATGCTTTTTGCAGATGATGTAGTACTGACAGCAGATTATCATTGCGACTTGCAGAATAACCTGAAAAGGTGGAGAAAGGTCCTGGAGGATAATATAGCATTAGTACTTATTTCCTTTAATTTTAACCGAAACATGAGATTTGTGAGGTTACGTTTGCGCAAAGTACTTCAGTGATCCGTTTGAAGCTCTATCAGACTAGACCGCCTCGATAAAAAGCCATCGGAGCCACTTTTCTAAAGGCATTGCAGACATCGGACACCGAAAATAAAGGTATTTAATTTGAGAGAGATAGGTGAAAATAGAAGCGTCGGAAAACCTCCCAAAAGGCGGTCTGATGACATAGTCCAGCAAGCAGGAAGAACCTGGATGCAAAGGGGGAGAAATAGAGATGAGTGGAGGAAAATGGAAGAGACCTATATCCAACAGTGGAGGGAAAGAAGGCTGAGGAAGAAGAAGAAGATGTGAAAATATACAAATATAACTAACATAAAATAAAACAATCTTAAGATCTCAATATTGCCGTTTTCGGAATACGGCCGATTATGCCGTGTCCTCAAATTATTTATACTCTAAAAAAAAATAGAACAAAATAAAATAGAGAGATTTTGCCTTTATATATAATATAAAAGAAGCCTAATGGGACAAAACCTTTATTTAAAAAGCAACGTTCGCTTAAGTGTATGAATAAATTTACCAAATCTAGGATTTTCGGCCGTTCTTCTAAACCTTTTTAAAACGATTTTTATAAAATGATACGTAAAAAACTTTTGGGTTAAAAAATAATACGATAAAGGTACGAAAGTATTCCTGAGTACATTACAAGAACTTCAGCCACTTTTTGTGGTTCACTCATTGACTGAGGGTCCTCGTATTATACTGTTTCAGGAGTTGAGAACTTCTATTTAAAGCCAACACCCCATACCTTGGGGTTAAGCACACTGACCTAAGTTATAATATTTTGGTTTAATCTCATATTTCAATGGTGAAATTATTGAAAGTGTACGTAAACTTTTGATTTTATAATTGGACTTGAGTAGCTTGTTGGTTTGGTCGTTAAGTCACTTGCGTAGTGATCCAGTGGTTGTGGGTTCGAGCCTCAATGCAGATCAGCAAATAAGTGAAATTTTTCATAGAACATACGTTTAACTTGGTTTAAAGAATTAAGAATTTTGATGTATACGTATCCCATGTATGAAAATGTTTATAGTAATCCCTCGACTTACGCTACCCCGACGCAAACTCGGAGTTACGTGTTTTTTTATTATTTATTTCGTGTTTATCTTGCTGTGGCATACTTTGGGCGCATTTCCCGTGATTGTAAAATTAAAATTGTTTTTTAAGCCGTTAAAAAATTACTAGTATGTCATCCAAACGAAATAATTTTATTATTCTGCACCTAGTAAGAAAAGGAAAACAATGTCTTGCGAATGTTAACTTGACATTATCATGATTTTGATAGCAGAATGAAAATTATTGAACATGAACATTTTAAGCTTAATAAAAGATCTCATCTCAATTAAAAAGGACTTAAAATTGATGACTGCACTGTGGGCACTCCACTGCTACCCTTGCAAGACTGTCTTGACATTATCTGCCCATCTCTTTCTTGGTCTTCCAGTTGTCTTGTATGTTATCACTAGAAAGTAGAATCGGAAGGAATTACACACTATCGATGTTCCTCAAACTGTCCACACGAATCTGGAATCGACTGGGCTATTCTCGTAGTCACTAAAAGTATGGAGAGACTACTGGTACATATTTCCATATGGAGGGACTACTACAAGTATGTAGAACGTTCTCGAGGCATCGCAAAATCAACATGTTTTGTATAAAAGCGCGAGTGTCCGAACGGCGATCGAGTTTATTTTGACAAGTGCGACATAGAAGTTTACAGACAAAACAGTGTGGCCAGCCTGTGTGTGATCAAGCGACAGATATTCGGCGCGAGAACTTACGTGCGAAACAGAGCAGATAGAAGAAAAGTGCCAAATTCGTGAATTAGGGTGTGAAATATTCTAGTAACATTAAATGTGTATTAAAGAACAGTGTTCTTATTAAATTCGTGTCCAGTGAATGAGTATTAAATAAAAATTTAACTATTGCATTGCCTCCACAGCCACAACAATATTAAGGGTGTGTGCATGTCTCTACATGTTCCGCCCACTGTCGCTTTCACTTTCCTCAGGATATCTGGTGCGGTATATCGTTTACAAAGTTCCTGGTCTATTTATTATACACCGTTTTCCGATTAGGGTCGTAGCATTGGGTCGTAAATTCTACAAATTACATCTTGTGTAAACGTGGAATATTTCAACATCAAATATTTATTGACAAATGTTGAATTTGTGTCGGCTTCTAATACAACCGTCAATAGCAGGAGGGATGATTGGTCGAAATCAATTATTGACCGAGAAACTTGCCCTTAAGTCAGAGGCTTCCAAACTTTTTATGTTCGCGGCGCCGTTGTTGGCATTAAAATATTTCTACGTACTTGTCGACATTATCTCCTTTGAAGAATTTTTTAAACCATTTGATAAGGTGCCATAAATGATTTTTAATTTTTTTTTAAATTTGTGTGGGAAATCAATTGCATTTGAAGCAGTTTTTGACTCAGTTGTCATTATTTTTCATAATTTTTATGAATATTAAAATCTTCTCGAGATCTTGCGATTAAAAGCAAGAAAAATAGTTTGGGAACTGCTGTTTTAACCCCATAAACTTAATTATAGTTTACCTACACACATTATATACCAGACAAGACTTCCCAGAGCCGTGATGCGCAGGATTCCAGAGGGGCGCCGACCGCCAGGAGACCACCAAAGAGATGGGAGAGAACTGGACGTCCTCGTCATTAGATCAGGACTGACCTGTCAATACAGATCAAGGATCTAGAAAAAGATAGCATAATGAGTTGCATAATGAGTTGTGCATAAATATATTGTTATGTATCCCCGATCTTAGGGTGCACATACCAAATTGAAGATCAGGTAGCGATTATCTTCAGTATATTCATATACTTTGTGTCGATCGACTCTAAACTGGTTCCGGTGCTGAATACCCGCTGTCTAGTGGATTAGAGAGAGAGAGCTTGCGCTCCCCTCTTTTATAGCCGCGCCTCTCTGTATTCTTGTTAAGGCGGCCGGCCTGAATACACTATACACATATTTTGAAAAAAAAAATATTTGTCTGAAAAAATGCGCTACGCTGTTATATACCTACGTGAATATTTAAGAACCCAATATAATCGTGCTGAATAACAAAATTTATCCAAGTTACAACTTTTTTAACAATGTAGGTACTCTTAGTTTGAAAATATTTACACGGAATGGTAGCGGTGGAAAACAAAACAAAGATTTGAAATTAATCGAGTTTTATTAATTAACTAAAATTAAAGAATATTAATTTAACTAGAGATCTATTCTGTAATTTGCACTAAATATCACTGGTCTCCCGAGAATCTTCCACTTGAATCTAGAAATTTTGATTGACGACGTTTGTATCGCTCTGGTCACTATCAAATACTTCCCACACGTCGGTAGGTACATTATCGCTGTTCAAATATCGCATTGAAATCGTCCGTCGCTGCCTGTTTTGCTTTATCTGTGACATGGCCAAATTTCAAAATTAGACTATTCTTCCAGGCGCGCTTTCCGCGCAATTTATATTCTCGATGTTCGAGAAGTTTCTGATTTATTCTCGTGTTTTCCAGCGATTTTTAATTTACTGTTAAATGTACGGAGTGCTGTAAAATCCTCGATTACGTATAATTCTTTCCATTATTCAAACTTGACAAAAGTAAGAATATTGATGTGACACGTATTCCGCGTAGACATATCCAGATTAAATAATAATAATAATTTATTAAGATATATTATAGATGTCTCATAAAGACGAAATTAAATTTATTATGAAAAAGTAGGTACGGAAGTCTTTGGGTGTTCATAGGGCTTACGACCTATCGTACGACTGGCTTAAGTGATCACTTTACACAATACAACGTTCACCATTTCCGTCTATCAAATTTTTGGAAATTGTATATATTTATATTTTACAACCCGTTTCATTTGTATGTTGTAATATATATACAATATATTATGTATAAATATATATATATAACCTTAAAAAATTAAAAAGTCTCTCTCCAAGCTCAAGACCTTGCTTCTTTTTTGTAAAGGTAGGTACAGCGAAAAAACTAAAATGTAAAAAAAAAATGTTAAAAATGTACTTATTTGTATACTCTCAATATTTTGAATATTCTCAATATTCAATTAAATAAATAAATAATAATCATTAGCGCGACCGGCATCTTTTTCATATCCCTTAATTAATCACAGATGTCATTGATGAGATATAATTTTTTAGCAATAACCTTTATAAGTGTAATGAGATCTTTTCGAATTTCCATAAAAAATATAATTTCGTCTCTATGAGACATCTATAATATATCTTGATTAATGTTGTCCCTGGGACAAAATCTAGTACTGTGTTCTGAAAATTTTGGACAAAATCAAAATATTCTGAATAATTTATATTTTCAACGTGGTTGCGCAGCGATCAAAATTCACCGCAAAGCTGCCACTAAGCCAACATTCGAAATCAATCATCGCAGAAACACGGAAAATACGATTTCCCCTCACACCACAATGCATTTGGTCAATTTCCAAACACTTGGCAACATATTTTTGTCAACACACATCCTCTGGCTCGTTGCCATGGAAATGCTTAGCATTCATTCTCTTATAGTAACGACGGCTTATTAGTGCCTCCACAGAAAATACTACGTTCTCCCTCTAGAAGGTGGTCTTAGACGTCTCGCAAAAAATGAAGGATTTTTCTTATATATTTAATGTAACCAGCACACGGCTTTCTCGT
This sequence comes from Agrypnia vestita, assembly GCA_016648135.1. Lineage (NCBI taxonomy): Eukaryota > Metazoa > Arthropoda > Insecta > Trichoptera > Phryganeidae > Agrypnia > Agrypnia vestita. The sequence continues at coordinate 56,175 of JADDOH010008544.1, read as the reverse complement.
TAATTTTATTATTGCAATTACGATAGTTAAAATTAAACGCAATTTTATGGATGCCTCGTAAGGTACTGACGTATACATACGTATTAGTATATTTTTACTCCCTTTATATTAACTCGTGGCTTGCTTGCCGTCAACAAAAACTTTGATTTTTGACCCTTTTCCCGTGATCCAATCGAGCTGAAACTTGGCAAGTAGACTCGTAGCGACGATCAAGAAGATCTATCAAATTTTCGTTAAAAAAATTTAATAATTATAGTATAATTTCGGATTTTTAGAAATTTTATTGGTTTTTTCAAATTGCAATCATTAGAAAAGTTTGATTACGGCGGCCCGATAACGTCGCGGAATATTTTCTAAATTTGAATTACTCCGTCGGTATGCATAATAGGTACTTCAGTACGAATGTCGAAAATCTAAATTGACTGACAAATTTTTTTAAAATTTAATCTTCAAAGCATGAAGTGTCTTATCAAAGCTCAAAACATCTGACATTTTAGAAATATATTAAATTACTGTAAGTTTAGTGTTATGTTATATGTTTTAATTCATCTTTAATTTTTGTTATATTTTACAAAGAATGGGAGTATAATAAAAACTTGGTTTTTATGGGTTACTTTTTTTTAATTTACCTTCTTTTTGTTCCAGTTAATTGATGATATTGATATTGAAGATGAAATTGAAACTAAAATTATTGATAGTATAATTAACTCTGTATATGTATGTATTGTATATGTAAATATTAGTATTTAAACCAAATAATTCGATAAGCCCTGTGTCTGCTCTACTATGCGAACTCCTGTCCCATGGTAGAATTCCTTAAACATAATTTGTAAAATTAATTTGACAGTACATTAGATATTATTTATCTAAATCTATAGAAAATACACTTTTGTTGTATCCATATGTGTTTCGTGACCGCCGGCCGCGAAATGATGACGTGATTGGTAGAAACTGACATCCGACATGTTCTACGCCAATCGCTAACAAGGATTTAAAACTTAATAAATCCGACAAGTTGTCAGTTGGAAAGCGTATTGTGCCGGTGTTTTTTCAACCAAGAATTGACAGTTTTTTTCATGTGGTTACAATATCCGACGTATATCAGTTGACATCAGTCTTACGGAATAGATAGATCGATCTGTTTAAGATTTGACGATGTCGGGAGAGTTGGAGATTGGATCCGCACTAGATATATTAGGGAACTCTGTACGTACTATTTGTTAACTGTGTACGTAGCTAGTTTGGAGTATATTTCGAGTATCAGAGTCAATCGTCATCAGCGGAGATTGGGAAGGAAAAATATTTCTTTCCTAATTCCAACCGGCGCGGCATGTGGTGATAGTACTTCCGTCCGTCATCGCACAGTATGAAAATGACTTTTTTGTGATTTTTGACTGTAAATCAACCAAGTAGGAGAGACATTCGTGAATTTTAAGACTTTTAGGCCCGCATACAGAGTTAATACTTAAATGATTAAAAAGTTATAGTATTGACCCTGTATTCGGGCTTTAGTTTATTATTAAGGAATACTTTTTTCACTCACTTGTTTGTAATTATATATTATTTTCCAATAAGAAAGCTTGAATCTGAAAAAAAAACCTATTTAATATTGTCATCAATTATGTTAAAAACAGGGTGTAACAGAACTAGTCTACAATACGTTACGGGTAGATTCCTGCCTAAATTATGAGTCGAAAATGTTTAAGTAACAATGTCCATATATCAGTAGTTAAGGAGGTAAGCAATTTTGATAGCAGAATGAAAATTATTGAACATGAAAATTGTAAGCTTAAACAGAAGATCTCATCTCAATTGACAAGGACTTAAATTTAAAAACAAATTTATTAATCAATTAGAAAGACATAAAGAAAAATCCAATCAACGAAAAAATATTTGGCTGCTACCTGGATTTGGACCACGGATTGTCTATATTACCAGTTAATAAATTTGGTTTTTAAAATTCACAGAACTTAGTTCTGAAATTGCAACTTCATAATAAGAATGAGTTCTTTACTAAAATACCGGTTTAAATTTCACCAAGGTCTTAATCATTATATTTTAATTGTATTAAAGCCTTTGAATTTTCAATATTTTATACAAGTAACTTTAATGATAATCAGTCAATCGTTTGACAAAAAATAAGTCAGAAATATTGAAAAAAATGCAAACTACGAAGTCTATCTATTGACATTAAGACAGGAATCTCTTTCGAAAGTATCCTTGTAGAAGGTCACTTAATTATTTAAAAATTGAAAACCTTTATGAATATTTATCATGATTATTTATTGATTTCTTACATTTATTTTAAATAGTGCCGAGATGTTTTAACCTACACATAAAAAATAAAATCTTCTAAATGATCCTCATTTTTATCTTCACAAAAGCAAACTCTTTCAATCACCCTCTCCCTAACTGCATGCATAATGGCTAGCCCTTTCACTAGGGTTTTCCCAAATATTGTTTTTCAGATCAAGAAGAGATTGAGGCCTATTTACACACAGTCATTGTTTTGAAAATCGCCACAAAAAGAAATCTGGAGCAACGAAATCGTGAACGTGCTGGCTAATGAAAATCAAAATTTCTGGAAAATATCATATCTTCGAATGCTTTTTACCATTTTGTCTTCTCCGCTTTAGGTGTTTTGTTTAATTTTTTTTTAGTTTTTCAGTGGGTTAGGATGTGTTGGAGAGAATTCACACCCGCCCAGAGGAATCCTCTCATGTCGTGCTTTCAGCGAGTGTTGCGTATGTGGTGTGAATGAATGTATACAGTGAGAGCTAATAAGTACGGATTCTAATGATACAGTTGATTTTGCGATTTATTGCAACAATTCACAGGTCGTCTTACGCACAGGATTATCACATGCGTGTACTACAGCGGCCGGCGATAAAATGGCTATCCCTTAGTAAACCAGGAGCGGATCTGACGAATCGAACCCTGATTGGTGATTGCAGGACAGATGCTTACGGCCAGAACCGCGACGGCTCCCGACCGCCACAGTTCGTTTGCATATTGCTGTTGCTTTCGTTATCATTTCTAAGCGGTTTATTGACTGTGCTTTGATGATAAAATTGTTTTGTGTAAAAGCTTTCGCTAATAAAACTCGTAGTAAAATTGCTACGGCGGCCGGCGACATAATGGTTGCCAATCGGGAGTGGTTACATCGAATTTGTAACACACAAATGACTGCCACAGTTCGTTTGTGTGTTACAGTTGCTATTGTTATCATAATATACAGGGTTATTTGTAAAACATTAATAACCTCGCAAGACTATACTCCTGCCTTGATTTTGAGTCGAAAATGTTCAAGTTGTTAAGGAGATATGCGACATTAAAGTTTGCATTTTTTTTCGATATTTCTGACTTATTTTTTGTAAAACGTTGGACTATCATTACAGTAACTTATATCGAGTATGAAAAATTCATTCCCTTTAATACAAGTCAAGTAAAAAAATAAAAACCTTTTAATTCCAATTGGAAAATATTCCAATTGGAATTTTTTCATGGTTTTAATCATTTTATTTAACTTGTATTGAAACGAATTGAATTTTTCGTAATTGATATTAGTTACTATAATGATAGTCCAACGTCCAACAAAAAATAAGTCAGAAATATTGAAAAAAAATGTAAACTTTGATGTCGCATATCTCCATAACTATTGATATTAGGTCATGATAGCTTGAACATTTAAGACTCATAATCAAAGCAGGATTGTAGTCCTTAGAGGTTATTAATGTTTTACAAATAACCCTCTGTATAAGCGGATTATTGGCTGTACTTTTATGAGAAAATTTTCAACCTGATGACGTGTGAGTGGGGCCGATATGGGAGCTTTCGTTCATCAATGGTCCTGGGAATGTGGCGGGATCATTCACTGTACTTTTTTTGATGACATTTTTACAATTTGTACAAGGTGATAAATAGATAAATAGTGGAGCTGGTGTCATAATATTCTCAGTATCGCTCGCTGGAGAATGTAACTGAATCATTTATGAAGATAGAGGGTTGTGACACAGTATACTAAGAACAGTTATACGTCTTCATACAAACTGGCCGCTACCCATTAGAATGTGTGCGTGCGTGCTCGGCGCCGTGTACGCACGCACTGTGACGCACACATTGACATAGAATATGGGGGCACAAGGCGGTGGCAGTAAGGGCCGTGCCTTCGGTGCCATTCGCGCTCGCAGCCGCCGCTTTAGAAAAAAAATGCCTTTTTTTATGTTTGTGGTGCTTTACTAAAAAGGTGTGTTGATTATCACAAAGACTGTGAGTTTTTAAAAGTCTACGTTGATGTTAATCAGCGTCCTTGCAATTTAAGTGCAGAAACTAGGTATACTAATTACAGAAATTTTCGGGTTCCGTGTCTACCTTACGCGTCGGAATCTCAGACGCTACGGGTTAAAAGAAAGGGAGTAAAAATAAAGCGACAACCATAGCGTCAACGCAAGAGTAGGCCGATAACTCGCCGACAGGCCGGAGATAAACTACTGTTCTGGGTGTACTGTGGTTGTGACGATACGAGAGATCGACTGCGAAGAAGACTTTATAACCACCACCCCGTGTTGTTGTCGTGGGGGAGCGTGACAAAATTAATTATCGAGCATTTTGCAAATGTGATACAATTTCTTCCAGCGATTACAATTTAATGGCCCCGCGGTGAGCGAGCCTGCACGGCCTGGTAATTAATCGATAAGGTTGCGTTGATAAATGATGTCAAATGATCGCGGAAATAATATCGATGTTATGTGCGTGTATTCGTATCGGGTATATTCGGTAAACTTATTTACGTAAAGCAAGGGAGATACGAGTTAGACGTGAAATATTTGTTTAACCGTTACTGGTTGCGGATATTTTATACGAACCGTAAGTTTTTCCGAGAAACAATTTTCGACGTTTCGTTGAATTCTCATTCAACGTCATCACGAGGACGACCTTTACCCGCGGAGGTAGAGGGCGGACTGATTACTGCTTTCGAGGGCGTTAATTATATGCAATTTGTTGTGGAGTGTTCACTTCTTCTACAATAGAGGTCGCCAGTGTGCAATGTGTACTTGTTACGTCGGCGTACTTTACTGCGACGTCTCGCAAGGGTTGAATCAATGTCGTAAGCAGTAATCAGTCCGCCCTCTACCTCCGCGGGTAAAGGTCGTCCTCCTGATGGCGTTGAATAAGAATTCAACGAAACGTCGAGAATCGTTTCTCGGAAAAACATACGGTTCGTATAAAATATTCACAACCAGTTAGAGTTAAACATGTCTAACGAACGTAATAACAACCTTAACTCTTTAATGAAATATTTGTTTATAAAAAAATTAAGCCCATTGTTAATACAAGCATATTATAAAGTTCACTGGGGCTACTATTTTGCAAATAAATAAGACATTTAGCATGCATAAATAGTAAAGTCATCTACAACAAAAATATACGGAACATTGGCTCGCGTCTTCGCTAGGCCCAAGTAGCAACATGCTTTAGACATCCGGTTCAGGTTTGCTGGTCAGGGGTTCAAGCCCCATCTCAGGCCATTTATTTTGTTTTTTTTAGCAGTGAATTCGAGCGAAATTTCCGACGTTACACGAAGTTACAGATGGACAGACAACGAAATTATTATATTCGATTAAAATCGAAAGTAACACTATCGTGTGATAATAAAATTTCACAACACAGTTCATTAGGGATGTGATTAGCATACCAGAGCGATCGATACACAGCATGATCTAAAGGCTTTTTGATTTCACAAAAGTTTCCAAAGGCCTACAAAATGTGATCGTTTCGATCGTCGATCGTGTCGATCGTTTTATCAATAAAGGTGAAAATAAGACACGACACAAAAGTGAGAGTATCCTTTAATTTACAAAATCGACTAACGCCTTATTTTTATCGAAGTTTTCATGAAAAAATACAAGTTAACTAAAACTTACTAAACATTTATACAATTTTTGTAAATTAAACATGGAATAGTCGTATTTTGGAAGCAAATATTATCTAGGTAGAGAATTAATATTACCCGAACAAGATATGAAGCGTGTTTTGTTAAATACGAGTATGTCCTTATATTCATAACAATTATTTTCCTGTAGGTACTAAAAAATGAAACTGTTTTACTCAATGATTCAAAACATTAATTAATTAAAAAGGTTTATAGTGTATTATATTAAATAGATTATGACCCAGATGATTTTAGCATGAGTTTAAAAACTAAATTATGATTTAATAATGAATCGGGAAATGCCCTGCGTCCAGTATAAATAGCTGGAATTAAGGGTTCGGAATAATGTTTATATATTTTGTATAATAATTTATATAAAATAGTATCCAGACTTTTGATTTGGACATGTTATAAGGTTGTCAAACATATAAAGAGTGCTTAAAAAGTCTTGAAAAAAAGTGTGTTAATTTTTCTAAACAGTCTGTTTTAGAATATACATTATAAGAAAACTGCTTAACCGATTTCAAAATATTTCCTACTAGTAAAAGATAATATTTCACATTTATATATTATCTAAAAAAAAGTATCTCACCATCTTAATAAAGCCAAACGAATCCTATAAAGTGGAGCGATTTTCTTCGATTCTAAAACAATGTTGTTTTGGAAATTTATTTCGTGATTAAATAATTATGGTAATGAAATCGAAATAGTATATTTATTATGAAAATATATTAAACTTAATGAATAAATTTTAATTTGGTACCTTTCTATTGAAAAATGTGGTGTAAAAAGCAAGAGAAATTGTGAGAGAAAATGCCGTCGCTGCTGAATTTTTTCTTGAATTTTGGAACTCATTTTCATCGAGGATTCATCGAAGATTTTCTATTTTCTGATACGTAATATCACTTATAAGAGACAACGTTGATATTACAGAATTATTATTATCTGGTCTTAACTGTTCTGAACGCTTGAGTATTAAATAAATGAGAAGGGTTTATTCGTATAATAAAACCTAGACTAGAAGAACGATTGATTTAACTGGGGAATATTTGAGTACATGGAAAAGGTACCTGATTCAAAAATTGTCCGGTAGATGTGTATATACAAAACTGACTGTGAATGATATAATTCAAAGACCACTAATTTAAACGTCCATAGATCGCTTCAATAAGATACACCGAACTAGTATTCTAAATTATTTATAGAAGTGTGAATCAATCACTGATATTTCTGTCGCTTTAAGTGATTGAGTACCTTAAAATGTTATGATTATTGTCTAAAAAACATGAAAACTAAAACATATAGTTATTTTAAATTTAAATTGTATTAATGATAAGTAACGGAGACTACATTTTTTTGTGTTGTTAGCAACCGTAACCTGTTTTGTGAAAAATGTATTACTAATCATCGATACAATCAGAGCTCAAAAAAAAATATTACGTAACCGATTAAAATCACAGGACTAGATATGGTCTTGACTGCTACGATAATAGTACAAATTTCTATGTACATTTTCAAGATAACGTGATTAAACAATACACTTTTTATGATCATGAAATTATAGAGTTATTAAAAGTGTCGCAAAGAACAAATACAGTTGATAAATAATTTAGACCAACAAGTTGTGCAAGGTACAATACAGACTAGCAAGTGTGCGCGTTCTAAGGTTAACGCCTTATATTATACAAGTAGCGTTCCTTGGGGCACTACCGAATGTTGAGAGTTTTGCCTATGGCAAAGGTGTATAACGCTTTCGAGCGACCATCAACTAAGATTTTCTTTCTTTGTCGAATGTTTGCTGCTGTTTATCACAAAATCTCAATCATAGTTATTTATCATATATAATTCAAAACCAGTAACACTCACACAAGTAAGTTCAGAGTAGTTATTTTTTTATTTTTTTATAAAATGTAGTCGTTTTTTTAACTTAACTTCGATTGCAGATGTTTTTGTGTTGAACACAACTTCTTCTCTGATGTTTGTTCGTTAGTTATCTAGACGGTGCAATCTGTGTATAGGTGATTTTATAAATCTTTAGTCGATATAGTGAGGAATGAACAAATTAGAAGTGAATGCAATGCTGGCAGTAGTATGGTAGACAGAATAAAGAGAGGAGTGCTCAGATGGTTTGGTCATGTGGAACGTATGGACGAGGAAAGGATGGTTAAGAAACTATATGAGGCGAGTGTAGAAGGTAACATAACAAGGCAGGAATAGAGGGCGTCCGCGAAAGACCCGGCACGATCAGGTACTACAAGTATTTGAGGATGGCCTTGTTAAAAGCCGCAACAACCGTAGAACGTGTATGAGAAGATGTATGAATAAGGCCGAAGCAAAAGTGGTATGCCAGGATAGAAGAGTGTGGCGTTCAATTCTCTCTGCCTATCCCTGCGGGAAACGGCGTGATGCTTAGTTAGTTAATGATTTTAGTGTGCTGGGTACCTACATAAAATAGTTCGCTCTGTCTTTAAACCGACCGCCCAGGTTTTTTATTAGTAATCATTTGTAATACCCCAGGAGAGCCCAACACACTGATAATAGTTTATACAGACAAATTAAATCATTTACAGTTCTCCTACACGATAACTTCACTTAATTAAGTTACCTAATTAAATCATAATTAATTTGGTCCGAAGAAATGTATAATTTATAAAAAAATAAATATATATATATATATAGAGGGTTATTTGTAAAACATTAATAACCTCGCAGGTCTATATTCCTGCCTTGATTATGAGTCGAAAATGTTCAAGCTATTATGACCTAATATCAATAGTTAAGGAGATGTGCGACATCAAAGTTTGCATTTTTTTTTCAATATTTCCGACTTATTTTTTGAAAAACATTTGGACTCTCATTACAGTAACTTATATTAAATATGAAAAAGTTCCTTCCCTTTAATACAAGTCAAATAAAAAAATAAAAACATTCCAATTGGAATTTTTTCAGGGTTTTTATCATTTAATTTAACGTGTATTGAAACAAACGAATTTTTCGTAATCGATATGAGTTACTGTAATGATAGTCCAACGTTTTACAAAAAATAAGTCGGAAATATTGAAAAAAAAATGCAAACTTTGATGTCGCATATCTCCTTAACTATTGATATTAGGTCACAATAGCTTGGAAATTTTCGACTCATAAATCAAGGGAGGAATATAGCCTAGCGAGGTTATTAATGTTTTACAAATAACCCTGTATATATATAGACAAATAAAATATATATGACAAAAGTTTTACAACTTACGGGTATTGACTAATTGAAGAATTGTCGGTTTGATTAGTAAAATGTATCTTTTATTACTTTTTTATGAATTATTTAATTATATATTATATAGTTTTAATTAATTTTTTAGAATTACTTATTCCTTCACACCCCCTAGAAACGGTGAAAGTACACCGACTGGTGAGATAGGAATGCCAAAGTTTCGGAACAAATGACTAACTCCAGCAGCCGGATGCCATCCATTTTTTCCCTTTTCGGGGGCGCGCTTTTCTGGGACCTTTTTATTATTCAAATTCCCGTCGAGTTACGGTCATTAGCGGCGGATCCGCCCCCACCCGCGGCGGAATAGCTGTTACATTCCCGGCTGTAGTGTGCTAGCAACACTACGTCTTCCCCTGCGAGCCTGCCAAAAATACTATACGTTCTAATGCTGAATTAGTATTCACAATTTGGAATTTGAGGGATGGTATTTGTATGGTTAATTTACAAATAGGGGAAACTGCGAGACGTACATTGAGAAGAGAAACGCTACGATAAGGTCTGCTAAGGATAATCTCATAAATATCTCGCAACCAGGAATATATGGTAAATCAGATTTTTTTCGCACATCCCTTTATGTGAACTACTTCGTTTCCCTGGAAGAGTGGAAGTATTTTTTTTGTATATGACAATTAGATGCGAAAATATTTGTAATATAGATGTAAAAACGAATTACATGTTACATTTGGTGGATTTGGTGTGTGCAGTGAAAGTGTTCTGAGAGAAGAAAATGCCCACCCGTCCAGAGGCATCTCCTTGTTTCGGCACGTGTGTATTGTGTGAGTGCGTGTGGTATGTGTACTCACGATTAACTATGGTATTTATAGAGGTGGCGTTGAGTACGTAAATATTGCTTGCGATGGGTACGGCGGTCGGCGAAATAGTGAATGATTGGTGAATGTCACTCGACGCGTGCGGCTAGAGTCGCGACGGCTCTGTACCACCACACTTAGCTCAATGAATAAAAACTACAAGGGAGAACAATTGATCTTAGCTTATCTTAAGCTGATGTACAAACTGAAGAAAATTTGGAAGGGTTAAAACATTATCAGGTCTACTGAGTAAAATAGGAACTTAAGTGTAGTTGGTCATGATGCTCGCCTAGTGATCTGATGGTTGGTGGTTCGTGCCCCATTTCAGGACACCAGCTAGGTTTTTTTTTTTTTTTTTTTTTAATTTTACGCTTTAACAGGCCAAGAGGCTCAATTACAGAAGCGAAACATATCACGAAATATCCAGGCTTGAGTATCTCGCATAGATAAATTGTGACCTCACCGGGAATCGAACCCGGAACCCTCGGCGTGAAAAGCCAGTATTATGCCCACTACACTACGAAGGCCGCCTTAAGTTAGTCCTATTTCCATTGCATAACCGTTTAGCTTATTTTGAAACTAGTAAGAATATAGATGTGACACGTATTGTTCGCATATCTAAAAAAATAATAAAAAGCTATAAACAAATTTATTAATTGATTAAATAATTTAGTTTTCGTTTTAGAAAGAAATGTGTATTTAAAATATATTTTATTTGAAACCTTTCAGCACAAAAATGTGACACAAAATGCAAGAAAAGCTATAAAGAAAGTGGTGAATTTCGCTCACATTTATTTTATTTTTTATTTATTTATTTATTTATCTTCATCTTGACACATGATAGAGGAAATGGAGTTGCTCATCTCACTAGGAAGAACCTGTGCCAAGATGAGCAGCTGACAATATAGTGAGAACAAAATAATAAAGATATCAAACAAATTACTACATAACTTTAAAATTAATTGAGGAGATGAATATAAAATGTGGATAATAAAAACAGTAGATATTATATAATACAAAAGCAATAGAAAGTAAAATAATACACGTAAGAATCATATGTATAGATAGTAACAATATGTAAAAAAAAATATTATTTCTATTTTGAAGGGTGATTCAAAATATAAATAATATTTTTTATAGAAAAAATATAATAACATAAGTATGCAGGTAAATTGTTTGATCTTATAGGTTTCTTTTTTCAAAATTTTATATTTTATATATCCTACATAATATCAAGGGTAGAAAGCCAAAAGGACGTTAGTGATCATTTATATGATAGAACTTTAGAGACCAAAATAAAGTTCTGTCAATCTGATTTTGTCAATGTTTCTTTTATTACTAAATGATTTCCACATTTGTTAATCCAAAACACATGTCCTATTTTCATGTCAAGATGAAGATAAATAAATAAATAAATAAATAATAAAATAAATGTGAGCGAAATTCACCACTTCCTTTAAAGCTTTTCTTGCATTTTGTATCACATTTTTGTGCTGAAAGGTTTCAAATAAAATATATTTCAAATACACATTTCTTTCTAAAACGACGCTAACTAAATTATTTAATCAATTAATAAATTTGTTAAGAGCTTTTTATTATTTTTTTAGATATGCGAACAATACGTGTCACATCTATATTCTTACTAGTTTCAAACTAAGCTAAACGGTTGTGCTATGGAAATTATCTATTATTAAATCATTTTCAATATTTTATAATAGGTTTAACGGAAACACGGCCACCTGGCATATCTTTGTTGCATTCTCAACTAAATAATGTCTTGTTACTGTATTATAATTAAAGATTTGATGTCAAATATAAGTTTTATCGTAAGCATGTAAAGACATATCCAGAAAAAAGAAAGAGAAAGCCAAAAAGGGCATTAGTGATTATTTCGAATTTTACAGGAGAGCAAAAGAAAGTCCTGTCAGTCTGATTTTGTCAATGTTTCTTTTATCATGAAACGATTTCCACAGTTGCCCATCTCACTAGGAAGAACCTGTGCCGAGATGAGCAGCTGACAATATAGTGAGAACAAAATAATAAAGATATCAAAAAAATTACTACATAACTTTAAAATTAATCGAGGAGATGAATATAAAATGTGGATAATAAAAACAGAAGATATTACATAATACAAAAGCAATAGAAAGTAAAATAATACATGTAAGAGTCATATGTATAGATAGTAACAATATGCAAATATTATTGATTACCAAAGCAATAGCACAATTAATAAGTATATATATAAAAATTTAATGAATGTGTGCATATATTAAATAGTGATAAAAAAATACAGTTTAATGAGCATTAAATTATGACCTGTTTTCGGCAGTTGGGTATTTGTGCAGATTGTAAAATAATATAATATATCTTATGCTCTACAATTATATATTATTTTATACAATAATTATAGCATTTTTTTAAAATCAGTCATCTTATTTATGTTCTTCATGTTTTCCGTCATCTCGTCATACATTTTTACACCTCTGTACATTAGACAATTCTGTGTATACACTTTTTTCTTATATGGCAATCTTATTCTATTCCTATTTTGGGTAATAGTTATGTACAACACTATTTGCATTAATTTTGTTCAAAGAAATTTTATGTACAAATATGAAAACGTTATAAATAAGTTTTTTTTTATTTCCATCCAACTGGGTATTAATTGGGGGAACGTCACGACGGTGTCATCGCCTGCCATTGGCGCAACAGCTTAGCGTCAAACACATCGATTATATTATAATCGGACAGTGCCCCCTTCCGAAAAATTCCTTTCACTTGCATGACCACCCTTGCATCAGAGAGTAATAATGGCGCCCGCTGGAGTGATGCATAACATCGTCCAATTATGAAATTCCCCTCAGCAGCCTTCCAGGGGCGCGCTGATCAGGTCGGGGGGTTGGGGAGCGATTTGGATCGCGCGAGGCATATTTTATTCATCGCGGGTTCGATACCCAAAAAGTACACTTTAATGGAGAGCTGTTCGTCTTGTTAACATCCCATTGTTGAAGGACAATCTGCAATCTGCGGAATACCGGCGGAAACTCGCCACGCCGTTCACTGTTCACAATACGAGGCGGTACGTGAGAAATCCGAAAAAATTATTTTGACGTTTTTATTGACACGTTTCAGGCAATAAAGACGTTATTATTATAAAGGCAATATTGTCATCTGCATTTGCACAAATACCCAACTGCCGAAAACAGGTCATAATTTATTGCTCATTAAACTGTATTTTTTTATCACTATTTAATGTACGCAAACATTCATTAAATTTATATATATATATATATATATATATATTTTTTAATTGTGCTATTGCTTTGGAAATCAATAATATTTACTTATTGTTACTATCTATACATATGATTCTTACATGTATTATTTTACTTTCTATTGCTTTTGTATTATATAATATCTACTGTTTTTATTATCCACATTTTATATTCATCTCCTCGATTAATTTTAAAGTTATGTAGTAATTTGTTTGATATCTTTATTATTTTGTTCTCACTATATTGTCAGCTGCTCATCTCGGCACAGGTTCTTCCTAGTGAGATGAGCAACTATGGAAATCGTTTCATGATAAAAGAAACATTGACAATATCAGACTGACAGGACTTTTTTTTGCTCTCCTGTAAAATTCGAAATAATTACTAATGCCCTTTCTTTCTTTTTTTTCTGGATATGTCTTTACATGCTTACGATAAAACTTATATTTGACATCAAATCTTTAATTATAATACAGTAACACGACATTATTTTGGTGAGTATACAACATCGATATGCCAGGTGGCCATGTTTCCGTTAAACCTATTATAAAATATTGAAAATGATTTAATAATAGATAATTTCCATAGCACAATCGTTTAGCTTAGTTTGAAACTAGTAAGAATATAGATGTGACACGTGTTGTTCGCATATCTAAAAAAATAATAAAAAGCTATAAACAAATTTATTAATTTATTAAATAATTTAGTTAGTGTCGTTTTAGAAAGAAATGTTTATTTAAAATATATTTTATTTGAAATCTTTCAGCACAAAAATGTGATACAAAATGCAAGAAAAGCTATAAAGGAAGTGGTGAATTTCGCTCACATTTATTTTATTATTTATTTATTTATCTTCATCTTGACATGGAAATAGAACATGTGTTTTGGATTAACAAATGTGGAAATCATTTAGTAATAAAAGAAACATTGACAAAATCAGACTGACAGAACTTTCTTTTGGTCTCGAAAGTTCTATCATATAAATAATCACTAACTTTTGGCTTTCTACTCTTGATATTATGTAGGGTACATTATATAATTTAATGTTTTGAAAAAAGAAAACAATAAAGGATCAAACAATTTACGTACATGCTTATGTAATTAAAATCACCCTTCAAAATAGAAATAATATTTTTATACTACTTTTATACTATACATATAGTAGGTATATAATTCAATTGTCAGCGTGACGATATTTACAAACTGAAATTTATTACAGAGTCTTTAAAGCAATTGTAGTTATTTCTATTGAAAATATACGTCCTAATACGTTGTGATAAACCAAAATATCTATAAAATAGGTAGTTAATAGAATTAGCGTAGATTGCAAGGAAGAACATATTTTAGAAAATAAAATTTATTAGTTGCTAGCCGCACACCTGTGAAAAATCACGGGACATAATAATTGCAGGATCCTAAAATTAAATATAATAATATAAAAATTTAAAGAGCGTGTAATTTCGACCTTTGTGTGCTACACCCTAATTATCTAAAGTTTCAACTCCAGCAAGTTTTACGGACGTTTTACAAATTTACGGACTGACAGACAGAAATATAAACGGACAACGAAATTATTATATTAACTCTTTACGTTAAAAAAATTCGATTAAATTTCTACGATATTTATAAGATATTGCCTTAAGTCAAATGCTTGTACGAACGCTGGCGAAGAAATTTATAACGAAAGGTTTACTCCAAAAAAATAAGTATATTTCTAAATTGTAACGAGTGCCATGGCACGCCAGGTATGAAACGTGAGATATCGATATTACATATTTTAATAACGTGCTATAGAAAAAGATGCGGCAGTTTCGCGAGATAAAGAACATTTTTTTCGCTTAATTTCGTCACGTTTATTCCATCCTCCATATACTTACTGTTAAATCTGAGAGAGATATTTTTTCGGCGCGATATTTTTTCCTCTCGGCGCGTCCAATCAGGTGCCGCGACTTCTGGAAACGTATTTGTTCCGGTATCCCTCCGGTCACGTATTTCGTCAGAAGCCACCCTTAAAAAAAGCCGGGCGGGTTTCCCAGGGCCCTCCCGGTCCGGGTCTGCCGGCCCTGTTCAAATCACAGGTTCGCCCGGTTATCGAGTTTGTCAGTCACCTGTTGGCCGGGTCCTAAATACTTGATGAACCTGTTGGATGCGGCGCAAACAACCCCTTAACCCGCTGTTTACGGTTCTTCTGCGATTCGGGATGCCGCGTTGTACCGAGGTTTATTGTGAAACCAGTTTTAATTTATTATATAATATATATACAGAATATTTTGAGCATGTCCAAATTTTTCAGAACATAACTGGATTTTGTTACAGGGACATCATTAATCATTTAATATATATTATAGATGTCTCACAGAGACGAAACTGTATTTTTATGGGAAAGTAGGTATATATATATACAACTCATATGTGATACGTGGCGTATAATTTAAATATATACAACTTCCAAAAATTAGTAGACATGGTATTCTATCATGGGTGGAAATGGAGAACGTTACATCGTGTAAAGTGATCACTTAAGCCAGCAGTACGATAGGTCGTAAGCCTTTTGTACACCCAAAAGACTTCTGTACCTACTTTCCCATAAAAATACAGTTTCGTCTTTATGAGACATCGATAATATACATTGATTGATATTTGTTATACATGCGTTTTTGGTATTTTATTTTATGGAACAAAAATGAGGTGTCTCACAGTATTAGCAAAAAATTGACGGGTGGATTCCTGCCTTGCTAATGAGTCGAAAGTTTCAAGCAACCATAACCATATATCAATGGTTATAGAGATATGAAATATTGAAGTTTGCATCTGTTTTCAATCTTTCTGATTTATATTTTTGCAGAAAGTTGAACTTTCGTTATAGTAACTTATATCAATTATGAAAAATACATTCAGTTGAATACCAGTCGAATAAAATGATTAAAAAAACTTGTAAAAATTGAAAAAAAATTTTTTTTTACATTTTATTTGAAATGTGTTGAAGCGAATGAATTTTTCATGATCGATATGTTACTGTTGTGATATGAAGTTCAACTTTTTGTAAAAATAAATTCGAAATATTGAAAAAAAATGCAAACTTAGATGTCGCATATCTCCATAACTATTGATATTAGATCATGGTTCCTTGAACATTTTTTACTAATAATTAAAGCAGGAAGGTAGTTCCACGAGGTAATTAATGTTTTAAAAATAGCCCTGTATAAATATTACACGTTAGATTGACTGTTGTATAATTTTTGTCATCAATTTGTTATGTAGATTTTGTATGTTTTGTCAAGGATGAGGGGATATAATTTTATTTTATGTTATTTTTAACAAACATACCGTCAACATAATATCGTTATTGACCCTGGTGCTGGAGCGACATGACAGTAGAGATTATAAATATTTTATGAGCCTTCTGAAGATGATATAGTTATACAATATACTTTCTATGATTAATAAATTATAAGTATTGTTTTTTTAATAAAAAAATTAAGATTAAATTTTTTTTGAGTAATGAATAAGAAAATTATTAAAAATGTTTTTATAATTTAGAAAAATTAATAATGTCTTTGTGGTAAAATAAATTATAAATAATTTTCAGAAAAAGAAAATAGAGTGACGCAAATCAACAAGTACAATTTATACGAGATATAAAATCACTTTATTTCTCCTGCGACTATTTAAGCAAAATAACTTTTCTTTTATTAAAATTGTGTGAATATCGAGGCAAGCTGCAAATTCTAGCCGCACGGATCTGCAACCTTTGCAACGTTTGTGTCAATAACCCACCAACGTCGCAATCGTGAGTATAATTCACCACTCTGTATTTCTCTACAGTCACTGCCTATGCTGTCGCACCACACACATAATTAAATAATACAACATCATACAATAGAATGCCTTACGCATCACGCGCCAACACAAAAATATGTCTCTTGCGGGTGGACATATTTTTCACTATCGAACACTCATCCGCTGAAATTGTACAAAATTTGTCTTCAAATTGTTCTCCATAATTAATAAAATATTTTTTAACAGAGTTTAGTTAAGTTTGTATAAACCACTACCAGATTTTAGGTCTTCCGGTTATGAGACGTACCCCTCTCTTCATCAGGACCAACACTATACTACTGTGTTCACAAGACTGTACACCACAACCATAGTATTGTTAACTTTTCACCAATATTTATCACATGCGTGTTAATCTTGTCAAAGACAAGCATGCACTAGCTAGTCTACAGGACTATCAGGAATCTACGGGGGAGAGAGAGTGCCAGTCTAAATTGGGTGATACCAAATCTTTTGTGAAAGTTAATTTGAACAAAGGGCTACATGGAAAATTGATTTTGTCATTTATTACCGCTTCCCTAATGTAAAAAAATTCTAAATTATTTCATTTTAAACCTTTATTATTGGTATTTAATATTTTTACCACCCTTTTGGAGTCAAATTTATCATTATTTTCTATGAGGTAGATTGACAATAGTTGTTATTAATATATTTTTATATTTTTTCTACAAAAAAATCCTTGTGGACCAATGTTCCCATGTGGAACAATCTTTCCACTCTTGCCTTTTGTAATTGTGAAAATAATGAAAAAAGAACAATTTTAGACCTTCCTTTGTGAGATTCCACCGTTTGTGAAACTTGTTCCGTTCCACGGGACCTGCAATACCGAACTTGCGCCCTAAATACTTCACCCCTATTTCCACTAACAATTTATTAAAGGCCGTATCTCAGACCTTAGATATTCTACCTGCCCGTCAGTTGGGCCCTCTCTCACACATCGTGAAATATACAGTAGTGGTGTCATTTCATTGAGTGCTTTAAATCATTTCTTACTGTCTCCGTCTTATCTAACCCTCCCCGTCCCCACCCCTCGTGTTGGACCACTAAACTCGGCCCCCGACGTCACTCGTTTGGAATTTCGTAAATAACAGTGGAAATATCAGGTGAACATCTCGCATGAATCAAAAGGAGTATGTTAGAAAATTTCATAATATTTTTATACAGGGTTATTTGGAAAATATTAATAACCTCGCAGGACTATATTCCTGCCTTGATTATGAGTCGAAAATACTTAATATCAATAGTTATGGAGATATGCGACATCAAAGTAGTCATTTTTTTTCCAATATTTCTGACTTATTTTTTGTAAAACTGTCATTACAGTAACTGATATCGATTACGAATAATTCATTTGTTTCAATACAAGTTAAATAAAATGATAAAAACCCTGGAAAATTTCCAATTGGAATTCGAAGGTTTTTATTATTTTTTTTGACTTGTATTAAAGAGAATGAATTTTTCATATTTGATATAAGTTACTATAATGATAGTTCAACGTTTTAAAAAAAATAAATCAGAAATATTGAAAAAAAAATGCAAATTTTGATATCGCATATCTCCATAAATATTGATATTAGGTCATGATAGCTTGAACATTTTCGACTAATAATCAACGCAGGAGTATAGTCCTGCGAGGTTATTTTTTTTTTCAAATTACCCTGTACACTCATAAGGGTATTATGGTAAAGTATTCCTGAACTAAAATTTTTATCGTCGTAAGTGAAAAGTACTTACGTTTATTGCACATGATAAGGCCCAACTCTGAATTTTGATGTTAAGAACCGATTGAATAGACTATAAAAAAATAAAGTATGCGCAGCCCCATAAAAATACCCAAGAATGCTCATTTTCTGTATCTTCGTTTTGAATTCTGTATATTTTTGCTAGATTCTATAATCGAAAAAAAAACTGCATTTTTTCGAAGTTTTCCGAAGAGTGTATGCATTTTGGAATAGTATGGAAACCAATAGAACATACGAGAATATTCGAGAAAACCTTCCCTGTAAACGGTCACGTCATCGCATCTTCGGGGAGTTGTGTATATGTGTATTTTGATAGTCATAGAAAGAGGCGAACAGACAGCGAACTGTGATCGACAGCGGCATGCAAAGCATTACCAGAGACAAGTGAAATTTTCTAGCGAACCGTCAATTAGTGAGAATTACAGAATATTGATCCAACTAAAATTTGTGTACAAGGACCTTGTTAACAAATAAAAGTTTTAAATGTTTAGAAGTGTTTCGTTCGGATAACACCGTAGCAAAGCCTTGAAACTTTTGAAGACTTCTTTTCATTACTTGTAGAATTGACCACCCCAAACACTGCAGAAAGAGAATATCAGATAATCACGATCAAGATGTTGGTGTACAACACTATTTTACTTCCTACGAGTACATATATACACTCTGAATGTTGTTGCAATGAGTACATGTTAGTGCAACAATGAGTGCATATTAGCCATCGGTTATGTTAGGTGTACCCATAAGTAATAAATTATTTAAGTGGCAACAAAAATTTTACTACGTTTAATTAAATTTTTTATCCATTTAATCTCCATCGTATCTAGGACCTTTTGCCATCTTGTTGGTAGACTTTTAAGAAAAATATGCTTCTAGGTGTTTTTAAAGCGTCATTTTCAAACCCTACCGGGCGCCCACTTCGGTCGCTATCAGACAAGTCAAAATCACCATCGGAAAATTTTCTAAACCAACGTTGGCACTTATTTACTTTCAATACGTCTCCATACACATTACAAATTTTCTTTGTTGAAACCGTTTCATTAACACCAGATAGAAAATGAAACACCATGCAATGACGTAAATGTTCTCCAGTTAGTTGATTGTCCGCCATTTTACAATAGAGTAAAAAAAATAAATTTAATTGTCACAAGAACACGGATTATAATATTGCGTATAAAACACGTCTTCACGCGTTACTGAGCTTGACTGAAGCAAACATTCCACACCAAAAATAATTGATTACTTATGGGTACACTCTATTATTAACACGTATGAGGAATATTTTGAGAAGGTGTTAGTTTGTGAATAATACTTTTGTTGTGGTTTGCAGTATTATTTACTCCCTAGTGTGGTGGTTGTCCTGACGAAAAGATGGGTACATCTCGAAACCAGTAGCCTAAAAGTCTCCATGAGTGGTTATAAAATACCTGACACAAAGTTATGCTTTAAATATTAAATATATTAGTAATTGATCGTTGTCCAAAATTAACATTCATTGCATTTAATACATTTTACTATATGATTAGAATTACTATAATTATTTATTATATTTATTTATACACTAGAAACATGGATTTTATAATAAATTGATTTTATGAATGTTATATAATGAGTGTTATAACATTTTTACAGACATTATATTCCCCATAATATGAGCCAAAATTCGAGCTTATGGGAGGAGTATTTACAAGCTAAATTAAAGTATAAAAGCAGAAACCATTTAGAAGTAGTAATTTTATTTAATAATAGAAACCATTTGAGAGAGAGAGAGCCAAATTGATTAGGACTCAGTATTTTATTAATTATAATGTAATGCATAATTTGTTTTTTTATACATTTTACAAATATTTTTACGTTAGACGTTGCGACGTTAGAGATGAGCGATATTGGTCGATAATTAATTTGATATTTCATCAGAATTCATCAGAAGTATTATCGATAAAGATCTTTTATAAATCTTTTTTACATAAAAATAAAATGTGAGGCATTAGGAATAAGATGGTCTCAAAAGACACACACACGCGAAAGTTACATAAAATGAACTGTAAATCACAAAAGTAATGGTATTCAACATTTTTTGCACTTTACATCATTGTGAAGGTGCGCGCGCGAGGTGGGACGCCAAACTAGGTAGTTTCCTCCGGCGATAACAGATGTCAGGGGGATCGCATAATAAATCGCTCGTATAAGCGCTTCCGTAGATTCACATTAGGGGGCCACCTTGCTGCCATTTCCGAGGGCTGTGGTTCACCCCGCGGCAGATTCTCGAACCTCTACGATCGAATATTTTATTTCGTCGGTGATCTGCGACAATTTTTATGTGAGGTAAGCATTTTTTTCCCAACGTAGCATTATTGAATTATCTTTTTTCCATTTTAACTATCACATAATATTTGACGCAGGTGGTACAAAAATGAGCTCTATACTTTTTATAGTGAAGAGAGCGTCTCAAAATTTAAAAAATATTGTCACGGAATCAAGGCTGCGGGCTGCAAATGAAACACTTAAAATTACTCTAATAATTCGGAAGAATCTCATTACACATATAAAGGATATTGCTAAAAAGTTCCGATCGTAAAAATAGATATCTCATTAGTGATATCTGTGGTTATTTGAGGGAATGAAAAAGCTTTGGATGCCGGTCGCGCTAATGATTATTAAAATACATGTACAAAACAGGTTGTAAAATTTAAATACATACTACTTCCAAAAAAATTTGATAGACATGGTATTCTATCATCGACCTATCATGGGTGGATTGGTGAAAGTTACATTGTGAAAGGTGATCACTTAAGCTAGCCATATGATAGGTCGTAAGCCCTATGAACACCCAAAGACTTTCATACCTACACTTTCCCATAAAAAATATAACTTCGTCTCTGTTTTTTTTATATCTTTTTTATATATCTTACTTTACTTTATATATTTATTATATATCTTACTTCAAATTAATTGAAGTTTAATTAATTAACCGATATCACTGAACATGAATTTAACTGGAGATCTATTAGAATATCTATCAGAATTTCGAACACCCGTTAGGTTCTCGCTGGTATTTCGCTTTTATCTGTGACATTCACTAAACGTCAACACAAACTGATCGACCGCGCGTGCTTCTATGGATTTTTATAACAGGTTGCGTTCTAGAAATTTCCCGTGTATTGAATATGCTCATTTCGCGAATGTTTCCGTATATTCTTGTGCTTTCGACTAACTTAAGAGTTCTTTCTAATGTCTGCTAGATTATTAAAAAAACTTGTGTTATGTGTAGTTACTATTATTTTAGATTCTTGTGACAAATGGTTTGGCCTTGTGGAAAAAACGAGCGAATAGTAATCATTGTATACAATTTTTCGCGCACATTTAATGATGGCTCCCAGTTCACAATCGCATAAAATTCAACAATCAGTTATTAAATTGTTATACCTCGTAGAGTGAAGAGAAAAACAAATAAATGAGATGAATCAAATGGTTATTTAAGAGTTACGGTTATTTTTACGATCGTTGGACATATTTATGTGTTGATTAAACATTAATTTATGTGTTAGTTAATTTAAGAGACGTCGCAGAAAAGCCCGAAGATGTAATTAGTACATATTGCACACTGGCGACCTCTATCGTAGAAGTCAGCACTCCACAATAAAGTGCATATAATTTGCATTAATAATCAGTTCGGCCTATATCTCCACCGTGATAGGACGTTCTCCTTATGACGCTGAATAAGACCTCAGCGAAACGTCGAATTTGCTTCTCATTAAAATATACGGTTCGTACAAAATATTCGATTAATTAACACATGAATTCAATTTCAATTCAATTTTTTATTTATTCCATAATATGTATATTACAAAACTTTATGTTCAATACATACACATTATGAATTTATATCTAAAAATATACATATACACATATACATACACACTCATATACATATATACACACATACATACATACATAACTAACTAACTAACTAACCATCACGCCGTTTCCCCGCAGGGGTAGGCAGAGAGGATTGAACGCCACACTCTTCTATCCTGGCACACCACTTTTGCTTCGGCCACATTCATACATCTTCTCATACACGTTCTACGGTTGTTGCGGCTTTTAACAGGGCCATCCTCAAATACTTGTACTCGGTAGATAGAATTAAATGGTTGACTGGTATACATTGGATTCATTAATTGATTATATGTTGGAAACTATAATGAGCCTGCGTGCCATACGTATAAAGATGTCTGAGACAATAGCTTCACTTCAGGCGTTTTACACGTATTTTTTTGGCTACCCTTGAAGAGAAGAAACCTTGTGATCGTTAGACAAAGTATCTTAATGAGTCAAACAAATACAATTAAATAAAATTGCGAGAAGCATAGCTTGAACAGACAGCGGATTACAAGTGATTTCCGACTTAGTAATAGGATTAATGAGAATCTTGATATATAAAGCAGATAATGTTGATCCTTTTAATAAAGCTGTCCTGGCTTGACAAAGGCTTTGGTACAGTCAGTCAAACGCGGCACTTACTTAAACTGATTAAAATAGTTCCATCAATAATAATAAATATAATTCATCATCACGCTTTGTCTTCACTGCTCCTCCAAAAATCGCTGATTCTTTCTGTCTTCTTGAGTTTTTTGAGAATTGAGTTTCATAACGCAAACAGGATTGTTAAGATAACGCAAACTTTGGTGTTTTCCCACTTTGGGAATACGGGATTTGTTTTAAGGGAAAAACAGGCGGTAGTTTTGTTTTATTGTAGCTTGTTGGTCTTGTGGTCAGGACACTTGCCTCGTGATCCAAAGGTCGCGGGTTCGAACCTCACTCCAGACTAGCAAGTTAGTCCTATTTTCATAGCACAAGCGTTTAGCTTAGCTTGAAAGTAGTAAGAATATTGATGTGACACGTATTCCACGTTCACATCTCTATTTAAAAAAAAATACGTTTTGTGTACCGATCCTAGCTACCATGACCATACTAGGGGCGTGCAGTGGGAACATCACAGCATTACTTTTACCAGTTATTTGGAAATTTGGAATATTTGGAAAATTGGAAATTTACCAATTATTTGGAAAAAAAATCTGAATGGAAATTTGGAAAATTGGAAAAAAATCGGAATACAACATATATTTTGTAATATTTCTATCACAATTGTTATCATAGCATTCATATTTTGATATATCATAAGTATTTGATTTCTATTCTTTTTTCCAAAATATACGTTTACAAAAAGTCATGCTTCAATGTTCCCACTGCACGCGCCTGCCTTATACTGCTACTGCACGTGGATGGGAAGAAGAAGAGAGCACGCCCGTGTGCGCACATCCTTATATGCCGACCCCCCTTCCCCTCCTGGGTCAGGGTGGCCAGCCTAAAAACACCACACAAACAGATGAGAATAGTCCCTAATGTGGATAATAGATATTATTCTTTAGAAATTACTTTGGGTACGGATGTTGGCAAAGAGACGTAAAAAATCTCTGATAGTCTGTTAGAAAGTCTTCTGGGAGTATTTTTTCGATATATAAATGTTTCTCTTCATGATTCGGGAATCGATCTTCTATCGTCACCATTTTCTAGAAGGTGTTTGTACTTACCCGCAGATAGAGAGGACAAAATTGGTAGTCTTTCGCTTCTTGTACGTTCGTGTGAGACCTGCATGTGCTCAAAATTTTAAACAATCGTACCGTTACGTACTTACATACGTAACGTAAAAAATATATAAATTAATTACGCCAAGTCCTTTACGTTCTCTGATCATTGTATTTTTTGAGTACTTATCTTTGAGTTCTTTCTATCTTATTATTCCAATATTCTGTTAAAGTAGTACCTACCCACTATGTCAAAATAAGTATTTTTTGTAAATATTTAATGGGATAATAATGAAGTAAAGTTTTGAGAAATTATATTTTTAAAGACTCATTCAAACGATCAATTTTTAGTTGTTGAATTGCTGGGTGGGGATGATCTTAAATAACTTCCTTTAACAACAAAAAATGTTTTCAAAATTATTTTTAAAAAGCTTAGAAAATACACATCAATTCTTGAATTTCAGGATTTTGTGTACCTACTCTCTATTGAAGAAATTTAAAAAAGGTTGAAATATAATCCAAATAATAAAAGATAATAAAAAAATGGGTACACAGAATTCTAGAAATACAAGATCTTTGTTAAATTTTAACACACTTAAATATAATACTATTGCAGCACAAAGTCGCTATTTTTTGTAGGAATAAAACATTTTGATCGTTATCCTGCAAAAATAAAAAAAAAACTTAAGAAATATACCGAAAAGTATATAAATACAAATTTCTAATTAATTTCAAATATTTAATTTTTTACTTTACATTCACATATTTGTTATAGGGTTGATTTACGTTATATGGATTGTATCAATACATTGTAAGTAAACTCCCTCTCTAAGCTCAATAATGAATGTAAAATAATCAAAACCTCCAGAGTAGCTTGTTGGTCTTGTGGTTAGGACTTTTTCCTCGCCATCCAAAGGTTGCGGGTTCGAATCTCAGTCCAGACCAGCTAGTTAGTTCTATTTTCAAAGCACAAGCGTTTAGCTTAGTTTGAAAAAAGTAAGAATATTTATGTGACACGTATTGCGTGTTCGAATCTCTAATTAAAAAAAAATAAAAATATTAAAGAAAATGTGCGTTGATTCTGATGATGTGTCAGTTATAAACATATATGTTGTTACATTTATTTTGTATTTTGGCAAATTCATGTTCCATACATTAATGCTGTGAGACGTATCAGAGATTAGCTAGTTAATTTGTATTATTAATTAAAATGCATTGTACACGAATATTTATTGTTCTTTATCGCCCTTCTAGGCCTGATAATTCACGCTTTGTGCACACGCACCATATAGATCAATTATAAAAATAATTTGTACTAGGATAAAATGTAACACAATGAAATATTACATTAACTTAATAACGGGTCTGATATCACATTTTGCTCTTTTTGGTCGCGGTCCTTTGGTCACGTTTTATATATCATCAATCATAATTTGTTTCGCGTGTACACACCACCTATGTTTATTTTTATAAGTTCTTTGAAGCAAAATTTGCGAGGATTATGATGGTGTATAACATCAGAAATAGGAAAAGAAAAAGATTACCATATAGAAAAAAGTATATACACAAATTGTCTAATGTATGCAAATGCATTAATGTAATGCAATTAAGTAATGCAAAAATATAAGATGAGATGCCAGAAAACATCAAGAATATAAATAAGATGAATGATTTTAAAAACAAATGCTTTAATTATTGTGAAAATATTAGAGAACAAGATGTATTATTTATTATATTATGGATTGTACCATAGATTAAATAAGATGTAAATGCAAATATGTAGGTTATTAGTAATAGATTTTAGAATGTAAAGGGTAAAATACTAGTTAATATCCATGAGTAATATTAACTAGCTTGAAAAAAAAACAATGTATTATTTATTGATTCGGTGAAGTGAAGGTGTAAGAAAGGTACAATATAGTAAGAATATCACGGTAGAATATTCATTGATCTATTTCGGATGATACAAGATTTTCAGAATGCGATTACAATGCAAATGTAATTGTAAGTTAGTTGTAGTTAGAAAACTCTGTCACAAGTCTAAAATTATATTATTTTAAAAAATATACACCTATCTAGTCTTATAACAGATGAGAAGGTTGTGTATTGGTAGATCGTAGTTGTGAGTGGAGATGAGTGATGCAGAAGGTGCTAAAGATACGTGTTATGTATTACAAGATCATGTCCATCTGTAAGAGACATGAATCTCGATAAGTCTTTAATAAAAGTTGAATATAATTATGAAAACCTTGCAAAAATTGAAATAAAAATCTTTCACAATTTTTTAATCATTTTACTTGAGTTGTATTGAAGCGAATGAATTTTTCATAATCGATATAAGTTACTGTCATATACTTTAATTTTTTACAGAAAATAAGTCAGAAATATTGAAAAAAATGCAAACTTTGATTTTGCATATCTCCATAACTATTGATCAACTAACTAACTAAGTAACCATCACGCCGTTTCCCCGCAGGGGTAGGCAGATATGATTGAACGCCACACTCTTCTATCCTGGTACACCACTTTTCCTTCGGCCACATTCATACATCTTCTCATATAAGTTCTACGGTTGTTGCGGTTTTTAACAGGGCCATCCTCAAACACTTGTTGTATCTGATCATGCCAGGTCTTTCGCGGACGCCCTCTATTTCTGTTGCCTTCAAAACTCGCCTCATTTATTTTCTTAACCATCCTTTCCTCGTTCCACATGACCAAACCATCTCAGCACTCCTTTCTTTATTCTATCTACCACACTGCAGCCAGCATTGCATTCACGTCTAATTTGTTCATTCTTTACTCTATCGACTAAAAATTTTCCACACAAGCGTCTTAGTGACCGCATTTCTACCGCATTCAGTCTACTTTCATTCCTCTTTTGCCAATTCCAGGCTTCACTTCCATACATTAGGGTTGGCACTAGAACATGGGTCATTGATCATGGGTGCTTAAACATATTTGACTCATTATCAAGATAGGAATCCACCTGTAAAGTTTTTGCTACTAGCTATGAGACACCCCGTTTACCCCATATCAGATCAGATCGTATTATCAAAAATAATACTTTATCGATTTTACATTATTTCATCAAAAATTTGTGTAGATTCATAATTACCAGCTTGAGATCTATCACAGTTAACCTACATAGTTACTTTAAGTATTCAAAATGAGTCTAGACTAATTGTCATATAGCATGAACGTTGACAATTTATTTTCGGCTGTGAAACCAGTGTCCAAATTGTAATACTGATCGTAAAAATGGAAACTTGGATTTATTTATTTTTTGATACAGGATGTTTAGGTAAGAGGAAAAACACATTTTTTTGGCATTACAAATTAGGTACATTAATTTTCTCCAAGTGCCGTTATTTCAACTTCCGGCGCAACTTACGCGTTGTTTTGTCGCGTCCATAACTTTCGGTTACGCGAGGCCAATATATTTTTAAGTAAACCTACATTTTAGAAAAGTGTGCCACCGCACCGTAGTCTTGTTGTGTATACGCAACAGCAACGCTTTGCTCCTTTTTGAAAATTATATTCGATTTGTGTAGAATATTGTTGGCTGACGACAGATGTACGATACGCTTTGCGAAATATGAAAAATTTAGCGTTAAGCGAAGTTTTCGAGTTATCAGTTTCGCGTTAAAAGTATTGAAATGGGTGGAAAGGGGTAATTTTTTGAAGGAACCAAATATGGCGTTTTTGTGTTTCTTTTTAAAATCCTTGCAAAACTAATGTCACTGCTTTGTCTAGGCATAGCCTCGGTCATTGTTTTATTCCCTTCCGATCTATGACGTCATCTATCCCAGACTTCTTCCAGCACTTATCTAATAATTCACCGTTGTATAAGAAAAAGCATAGATTGTTTCACATTCCAATATACAGGACCAACCTGCCGATGGTTATGCCTGTTGGAAGAGCCACAGCTATGCTGAACAAAATTGCTTTGGGTATTGATATATTCCATGTGTCTGAGGGGGTTTTCCGAAGCGGGATTCTCCTACACCTTTGACCAGATTTTATGTTATTTTTAATTTATTAAATATTTTCATTTTTGATATATACTTCCTAATATGTATGCCTTAAACATTTTGTTTGTCATGTACATATTATCGTGAAATAAATTGAATTGAATTGAATTGAATTGAATTGAATTGAAAATAAAAAATCCTAGTGGAAAATTATCTATTTTAGTTATTTTATTTTTTAACAAATAGACCGTCAACATTTCATTATTGAGCCTGCTATATGGTCCTAGAATCTTTATGAACATTTTGAATATGATTTAATTATACAATACACTTTTTATGATAAACTAATAATAAATAAAGTCTTAATGATAAAATTACTCGTAAATAATATTCAGAATAAAATAAACACTAACGCATATCAATACATACAATTTAGGAATGCGTTCTTGATCAGCAAGTTTTAATATTATATAATATTACGATATTATATAATATTATAAAATATCATAATATTAACAGTTATAATATTAACTCGGCTAATTCTTTACCTTTTTCTGAAATATCGTTTTCTATATTTGAATGAATTTAATTTAATTCTTTACCCGTTGCTCTCGAAACTCGAGTAGTGTGATTTATAATTGAACTGAAATAAAATAATAACATACTTTTATTCCATCCATTTTGAAGATTAAGGTAAAGGGCTTCAAAATTTAGAATATCAATATAATATCTATATTCCTTCGGTAGCGTTCGGTCTTTCTCCCACGTGTTGAAATTTTCACGAAAATAAAGTACAATAATACCCGATTTTGGTCACGTTATAACCCATACATTCTATTTTTATTAAAACCACTCTTTGTCGCTCAAAAAATATTGTAATTGATACTTTTTGTTTTCTATTTGTCTTCTAAACTATTAGGATATTTAACATGTTTGTGACTGTTCGTGTCATATAGTTACCTTTTTCTTTTTCGCCTTTTTGGATTTTCAACTGGTTTCTTACATTTTAGATTATGTTACGGCTATTTGTCTACCCATTTCTCTTTCGTTTACGTAACGAGATTGTCACCAGGGGTGTTCTCTTAGGTCATTACTCTTTGGGCCACTCTAGGTATTGAAACAATGGATATTTTGTGCAAATCGTATGGATGTGTTGAGATTCGGCTCTCGACGTTAGCTGTAGTCGTATTATAACGAGAACGAATTTATAACTGTCGCCTCTATTGAAGTTTGGATGTTTGTATGTTTTCGCTACCACGATACTACGATTCCACCTTTAAATTTGACGCAGAAAAGCTCGAAGATATCGTCAGTTCATGTTGCACCAATAGCCCGCTAACGATCCTTAGAGTAGAAGGAAGCAACACACCTGTACGCAGTGTATACAATCTGCGACCGCGCAATAAATAATAAATGCTTCCTTGACCTCCGCAGCGACAGGGCACTCTCTTGATGATGATATAACTCCAGCGAAACGTCGAGGATCGTATCTCAACATATCCATACGGTTCGGATAATATACAAAGACTAGCTGTGCGCGCGCGGCTTCGCACGCGTAGATTTTAAGTATCGTCTTTTTGTTTGGATCTTTATAGAACTTTCGCGAACCTTCTAGAAAATTCTCCTTCCAGAACTTTTAAGAAATTTGTCAAAGAAATGTACAGGAACCTTCAAGACACACCGACACATTCCGCCACTCAGTTTAGAACCTTATAGAACTTTCGGTAATTTTCTAGAATCTTCTCCTTCCGGAAATTTCTAGAGCAGGTTTTACAGAACCTTCTGGACTCACCGACACAGTCGGCGCGCCTATTTTGAAATAATCTGAACCATTTTCGGCCTTCCCATAACAAAACAATATGCTAGAAAGCACATTTTCGTCACCCACTCCCACCCACGCATAGCCACCCCCACCAAACTCGCATATTTTCGATGTGACACCAAGGGCTATCCACCACCATAATCACCGATGGGTGGTTGTGGCTGGTTGTGGAGAAAACTTGGCGGGTAGGGAAACACGGATTTCTTTTTATATATATATATATTGATTAAGTTTTATTCGAACTCGATTTATTTTCATCGCAATCCCTCTGAGTTGATTTTATGGGAATAATAGATTTTAATAGTATCGTAAATAAAAGTTTGGACTGTAAGACTCCTTTCGGACCATAATACGAATTTTTTGTTAAATTTTCAGAGAGATAAAGTGTATCTAGGGGTCCAAAAATACGTAACATATTTTATTAAGTAAATTTATTACTTACATTTTTATTTTTCAAGAATAAGTTCTGCCGTGAGAATTAATTATGGGACCAAGAGAGAAGTACTAGTGATGGGTCCGCTCTGTACTTATTACTACAATGTAGTACTACATTACATCGAAGTGTACACTTCACACTTTTTGAAGTATATACATACTTCATATACCTAGTACATTTCATTTTAAAGTGCACACTACAAAGTACACGCACTTCAAAGTCATTGAAAGTACATACTTCAAATAGTACATTTTTTATGTGAAAAGTTGATGTAGATAAATGAAGAAATCTTGAAATAACCTCTCTCCCCCTAATGGGATAGAAAATTTCTGGCGTTGAATGGTAAAACGTATGGAATTTTAGGATTCAAGAAATTTGTAGAAACTGAAACCCTCCCCCATGGTTTGAAAAATTTTGGGACTAAATGAAGAAATCTACGAAAACAGAAACAACCCCCCCCCCCCGTGCTTTTGAAAATGTTCTAGTTCACTTTTCATTTCTTGCAGTACTACAATTAGTTCACTTCATTAGTACTACAATTTAGTACTACAATTTTGTAGTACTACAATTAGTTCACTTCATTAAGAAGTACCGAGGTGAGGGTAAACCTTGCATGAAAGCTCTACATCAAATTGCTTGGCTTGGACATGTCTTATGAATGGCAGAGGAACGTATACCAAAATGTCTTCTTGGCAACTCTGGAGGGAAGGCGGCTTTAGGCTGTAGGATAGCCTCAGACTAAGCTAAGATAAATGTTGTTAGAAGTTAGATTTAGTCTTGATTGATAATAAATCAAAGAACGGAATTGAAGCGCCCTGTCGAGACTTTGGCCATCGATCCTCCCGGAAATGGGATGAAAATTAATGAACGAAAATTAATGAATAGGTGTTTTGAAGACGGATAGGATTGTAACGAGAAAACATTAAAATTTGATATCATTGAAAGATTTAAAAGATTTGGCGTGGTGCAACATTATATAGTTTAAACTATGTTTTACTTTAATTTGTAATACCCACACACAATATGAGTTATTAAATTACTACTATTGGAGTTTCGAGAGGAGCAGTCCCCCTTATCATCAGGTATAGATAATGAAGCGGCGATGTTTTTTTACGCGTGTATTTAAGTTTCTAGTGGTTTAGCCTGTATATTTTTATCACTGTCTACGCATGTTATTTCATATATCCCGCTTTTTTCCAACATACCTATTTTTGTTTTTGAATTTAAAAGAATTTTACCAATATT
Organism: Agrypnia vestita; assembly: GCA_016648135.1. Classification (NCBI taxonomy): domain Eukaryota; kingdom Metazoa; phylum Arthropoda; class Insecta; order Trichoptera; family Phryganeidae; genus Agrypnia; species Agrypnia vestita. The sequence goes on along the minus strand of JADDOH010008544.1, from coordinate 24,253 downwards.
ATTATTTGTGTAATAAACTGGTCTAATATGAGTTGGGAAACAATTTGTAATTTGTAATTTTAGTAATACTAATTTAATGATAATAATTTAGTAATTAAACCACTAGAAACTTAAATACACGCGTACAAGAACATCGCCGCTGCTTAAAAAATAACGATTTCTCCGAATTTGCCAATCATATAATTAACACTAATCATTCTTTCGATAGTCACAAATGAAAATTACTCCACTCGGTTCCTCATAGAGGATGGATAATGAATAGTTTGGAAACCGTTGAAATCCTAAAAAAATTGAATTCTAGAAACACATTAATAAATAATATCACATTTCAGTCCACTTCACAACTCCTAGAGCTGTTCGGGGAAAAAATACCCTTACCCCCGCGCGCCCCCTTGACCTATCCGATTAGATTGATAAATTTTGTTCTTAATTAAATTAGTTATTTTCTATACCTGATGATGAGAGGGACTGCTCCTCTCGAAACTATAGTCGTAATTTAATAACTCATATTGTGAGTAAAATAAAATATAGTTTTAATTAAAATTTGAATTCACTTTTAATTTAGATAGGGAAGAATTGATAACAACGTGTGCTCGAATAATATTCGTCTGCTGGGAAGTTTGTCGCTGAGCAAAAATATTCTGTAATTTCGAAACAACACTGTTTAAGCTCATTATTTGCAGGAATTCGGACGTTTTGCGCTTAGCTTTCAAGCGTTTGCAATATAATTTAGTAATATGTCGTAATCTGTGCGGTGATATAAACATTCTTGCTACATGCAATCGCTTGGTGCAATAATGCGTTAAGCCACATTTTTTTTAACGATAAATGTTATATTGTATACTTAAGGTATTTAAATAGCCATAATTATTCTGAATTTTCTAACCATCATTTGGCTACGGATCATTTTTTAGATATCAATAAGGGTTTACAAAGTTTACATACAAATTATATAGAACCACAGTTTGATAAATAAGAAATTTTGGAAATAAGAAAAGTTTTAATAGTAAATTGAATATTATAAATAACCAGGTCCTTTTTACAAATTTTTAAATTTATTTTCATGTTAAGTAGGTACTTTATTATTATTAATTTTCCATATAAGACTTTTTAATATTTTGATTGTCTATACTTCAAATTTTAATTTTAATTTTGTTAGTATATAATTGTATCCTGACGAAGGGGCCATTTGCTCTGAAACATGTTGATATTTTCAATGAAAAAGTGGTGAAATCAAAGTTTATTATATTTTATATTGTATATTAAAATTTTTTGTCGACTTTTTATATATGCTGCTTATTGTATGCATTGTTACGGGTTTGCGGTGGGGGAACCAAACAAAATAATTAAAATCTTAAACTGAACATAAACTTAACTGGAATGCTATTTCGTAATTTTGCACTGATTCGTCACAGTGGTAATCTTTATTCACTTGGTTTTCTTGATTTAGCATCTCTGTACCGCATGTTTATACGAAATGTTTTTTCTCAAAACTTCTGGTATATTTGCGTATGTTCTACCGGTATCTAGGTGTATCCAATTTATTCTAAAATATGAAGTCTTCGAAAATCATGGATTACCTACGTGCAGTTCCTTGTGTTTGTAGCATATCGTGACAATAGTATTAGCAAAAAAATCTAAACTGCCGGACGTAGATTTTTTTTTACTAAAATTATATCTAAATTGTAAAGTCTTCTTTGTGAACCATTTTTCAGAACATTGACTTTACTCAATTAACATAAATGTCTTTTTTTAAACACATTTTATACGGAAATAGCTATATTGATTAAGCTGCGATAACGTAAAAAAAAGTTGCCAAATCGTATGTTTATTTTTATTAACAATTAAAATCTTAAATTATACGATGGATGTAGCCTAATATTTTGTATGATCTTTGCCTTATATTATTAATGTGAATATGACAATTTAATTTTGAGTCTATTATTTTAAAGTGAATTAAATTTTCTTTTTTCTTTTTTGTTAGTGAAATTATCACAATTTTCAAAAGTGAAATAATCACAAATATTCATATATAATGTAAGTATTGGGCCAATATGTACGAGCAGAAACCGGTAAAAGCGGTGTCTGCAGATGAATCTCGTTGAAATGTATCCAAAGGTACACCGCCTGCCACTAACTTTAAGATATGTAGTAGTCTTTCTTTAGAACAAGTTCCTGAAGGATAGAGGCATTCGTTCGCTCGCTATTTTGGTTTATATTTGTATGGTGTGTCGTACACAAATGTATTATAAGAATTCTACTCGGTGCTTACATTGAATTTGTCTTTAGAAATGAGTGATAAATGTACATGTGTACAATATAATACACCACATATGTTTCTTGCCATCATTACGGCAGTTTCTAGTTCCGAGAATTTTTGTAAAATTCGGTTAGCAAAACGCGACACAGCTCGCTTCCGCCGCGAACCCTTCAATTCAACGCCACCCTAATGAAAATGTAGTGTTATTTGAGCCGTATATATTTTGCGTAATCTTCATACGTTTGCATAAGGATTCTCATAAAACTTGGGTAGATCTTACGATAAATTAGGATTTACAAGCATTGTTCGCGTTGATAAATTGTCAGTTTGTAAAATATATTGCGTGTGTGGCATAAAAAGAATACATTTTAAAAATGTGCTCGCATTACATATTTGATACCTAACCTTTTAACCGCCAGACAAATTTGACATGGGACGCATAAAAAGCTACGTTATAATGTATATAAAAACTTTTTATTACATTATATTAGTGATATAGCGTCAATCTGACGCATTGAGCTTCAACATTTTGAATATAAATTTCCCGATTTCTACGTCGGATTTTGGTTGATAGACCATTATGTGATTTTTTTACAAAAACGACGCAATATAATTTACAGTAATGAAGAAAATCGATTCTCGATTTAGGGAATATTTCTGTGGGTGAAAGGAACAACCGAATAAGTCAATAAAATCTAGTTTTGAGTTAAGTATGCAGAGTTGTTCTTTAGAAAAATATCTAGCAAGAAAAATAAGATAAGTCAGAAAATAAAATAAAATGCAACAATTTTTTTATTTTTTGAAAAAGGACAAATGACATGATAAATTATTTGTAAAATTTGGCGTGAAACAACTACATTAGTCAAAATGGTTCAACGTTCTTGTAAAAAAAAAAAACTACTGGTGCAAAAATAAGATAAAAATGACGAAGGCTTTTAGAGATATTTTGTAAAATAAAAGAAATGCCCTAATTTTGTTTTGATTCTCCTGAAAAAGTGCAATTATTGACTCATTCGGTTGTTCTTTTCACCCACAGATTTAAACTCGTACAGTGCTAGCCTGTCTACGAATACATGGTTTAGCCCATTATTTTATTTTTGTATATATTCCGTTATAATTCACTAAAAAACGCTAAATAAAAAAGCCCGTAAAAAATTCTTCACTGACATTGATATATATATTTGCTTTGCACCGTCTTGGAAAGAAGTTTTCAAAACATGCTGATATTTTTCGTTGTAGGAGCATACTCAAACAAAATAATAACTTAGACTTGGAATATGCCTATGAAATACACTTAAATCAACTGATATAGTCACGTTCTGAATTTATTTTTTACTAACTATTCTTTATTTTATTTTATATTTGTAATAAAATGTTTTATGCTAGGCATGTTTAAAAAATGATCACTTTACTGGGGCAATCATAATAAATATTTTGCGTCATTACCAATATTCAAGTAAATAATATTCTATGACACAGCATATATAAATTTCTATGACACAGTATATTCAAAGAAACTAATTAAATTTAAATACATATTATCAGTTAGTTCTGTAGGTTAATTTTAAATGTGACAGTTGTTTCGCCTTGTAAGACATATTTATAAGGTCTAAGTTACCCCTTTCCCTGTGGATAATTAGATGTTTTCGGTAAAGCCCTATATTAAGATTCTTTTTTAAAGGGCTTCATCGAAAACATCTAATTATCCGTAGGGGAAGGGGTGAATTAAACCTTATTAATAAGTCGATTATACGTGGTATACTACTGTGATAATGGCCTTACGAGCCGAAACAACTGTCACATTAAAAATAAAACTGAACCTGGAGAACTCAATAATTACATTTATTAAAATTAAATTAAATTTTAAATTTCATTAAAAATAAACATGGAGTCTACAAACTAAACACAAAACCATAAATTTAACTCAACTAATTATGAGTTAAATTGTAAGACTGATAATACCCTCATAATGCTAAACGTGCACTAGTAAAACTAAAAACTAGTAGAATCAAGAACAAATGTTTCATTTAAATTCATGTGGTTATGGCCTAAAAGCTCATTTTTTCGGGATGCCGCACCTGTAAACTGCCCTTGAAGCGTCTCTTACGCAAAAGTGGCGCTATATAAATTAACATAAACATAAACATATGGAGCTCTACAAACTTACCTCGGAAACAGTTAATTTTTAACTCTTAACTATTTGTCCACGTGAAATTTGCTACCATAAAAGTTATTTGTTTCCATTTTATTAATTGACATATTTATGTTCAACCCTTCTTCTGTAAATCGTATCTGTTTTATATAAAAAAAATAAGTTTCAAATTTTCTAGAAGGTTAAGAGAAAAAAAGAAAAAAAGTTAAAGTAAATCAAGGAAGCGTAAATAATTTATACAAATATTTTTTTGCGTTTTTTTTAAATGTACGCAGACAGTCCAATAATTTATTTTGTTTTTTAGATATCAAAACCCTATTTTCGAAATATATGGAATACATTCGAAAATTGCGATAAAAAATTTAAAATTCAAAAAAAATTAAATGAATCGATATATTTTCTAAAAAAAACTAACCCATAAATACCAAGTTTTTATTATACTCCCTTTCTCATTTACTAGTGGAAACTGGTTTGGCGCTTAACCTACGCGTTGGACTTCGGTCGGGCGACGCCGAAGCTACGAAAGGGAGTAATAAAAAATTTCCAAAAAAACAAAATTATACTATAATCAGGTTCCGTGTCTACCATACTCGTCGCTTATTTCATTTCGTCGTCAGTTTTATTAAAAAACCATTAAAAATTGAATAAACCAAAATTATACTATAATTATATTTTTTTAACGAAAATTTGATAGATCTTTTTGATCGTCGCCACGAGTCTGCTTGAAAAGTTTTAGCTCGATTGGATCACGGGAAAAGGGTTAAAAATCGATTTAAAGTTTTTGCGTCAAAGAAACAGACAGACGCCACGAGTTAATAATATAAAGGGAGTAATAAGGTTTTCACGGCTGTTCAGAATCTTCTGGGATATTCTGACCTTTCTAGCTGACTTTTTTGATTATATTGCAGCGTCCATTACAGGGCTTAGGTCTTGTAGACAAAAACGCTACACATCGATACACCCTGCTTTCGACACGGTATTGGAAGCCAATACCAACACAACATCATCAATACCCATAACAACACATCAGCCCTGATGATGTATTCTGCAACATGGCACAATATCCCAGAAAACTCAAATCAGAAGCATATGACTTCCGTTTTTTTACTTGACTAGTCGGATATTTTAAAGCTTCATATCTTTTGATGGAAATGACATTGCGAAAATAATCGCGTAATAAAACTCAAATCAGAAGCATATGACTTCTGTTTTTCTACATGCCTAGTCGGATATTTTAAAGCTTCATATCTTTTGATGGAAATGACATTGCGATGTGAAAATAATCGCGTAATAAAACTCAAATCAGAAGCATATGACTTCTGTTTTTTTACATGACTAGTCGGATATTTTAAAGCTTCATATCTTTTGATGGAAATGACATTGCGATCTGAAAATAATCGCGTAATAAAACTAATATCAGAAGCATATGACTTCTGTTTTTCTACATGCCTAGTCGGATATTTTAAAGCTTCATATCTTTTGATGGAAATGACATTGCGATCTGAAAATAATCGCGTAATAAAACTAATATCAGAAGCATATGACTTCTGTTTTTCTACATGCCTAGTCGGATATTTTAAAGCTTCATATCTTTTGATGGAAATGACATTGCGATCTGAAAATAATCGCGTAATAAAACTCAAATCAGAAGCATATGACTTCTGTTTTTTACATGACTAGTCGGATATTTTAAAGCTTCATATCTTTTGATGGAAATAACTTTGCGATCTGAAAATAATCGCGTATTGAAACTCAATTCAAAAGCATATGACTTCTGTTTTTTTACATGACTAGTCGGATTTTAAAGCTTCATATCTTTTGATGAAAATGACATTGCGATCTGTTGCCCTAAAACATTTTCATGGATATGTTGTGTAAATATCACGTTGGAGAGTTTTGACTGCTTCGCACAAACCTTCTACTTTATAATAAAGATATCTCGGTTACAAAGATGTTTGCGCAATTCAACAGTTTTCATTGATTCTCCTTATCTCCTTAACTACTAGAAACTTTAAAATATTTGTGCACATCAGCTACCACCCGTATCCTCCAATCACACTTTCTGGTCGTGTCATCAGATTCCTAGCTCTCTTCCATTTTGGATTTCCATCCCGTCTTCGAATGTTATTAAGCTGTCTATCCGCATATATTTCCTTGTTTTTTGTTATCTCCTAAACTATTAGAATATTTGACATGTTTATAATACAGTTTTGAAGTATAAAGTTAAAAGTGAATTCTGTAGAATGTAGAATTATATACTTACTAATGTATACCCACTAGCTTTTCCCGGTCCATTATAGTCGACTTGGAGGCATCCGTAAAAATGCGGGGCAAACGAGTGAATAAAAGGTTTAATGATATCAATTTGTTGTCACGAGATTCTATAATCTAGAAGAATTGAACATAATCAAAGGTTTGGGCATTTTAGAATGTTTTTTTTAATAATTGGATTTATACACCCCGCGAAATTCAAGAAGTCTTGCGTACTTTGAAGTCGTACTTTTTTGGCGCATTCAGGGTAAATTTTTTAGTGTGACGGAAGTTGCGCATGCAGAATGTAGCGGAAAATATAGCAGCGAAACATGTAGCGGAACACGTGGAAGCGAAAATTGTAGCAGGAAAATATAGCAGCGGAACATGTGGCAGCGGAACGTGTAGCGGAATATGTAGCAGTGGAACATGCAGCGGAAATGCGATACCAGAACAAACGACGTCATATTGAATTATAGTCAGTGCGAGATCACGAATATTTCGATCGTTTTATAAGAAAGATTGTACGCCACCATGCCAAAAACGATTAAAAGTGATATTAGAGAAATTATTTATTGCATAACGACGTAACTGTCAGATATTCGTTTTCAAAACAAAAAACACATTCATTAATTCCAAAATCAATGCGGCTGCCAAAGTTACACAGTTTCTAAACTTTTGAATACTGAACCGTTTTAGTCCGAAAATTGATAAAACATGAAAGAGACTTATTAGTTTTTTTGAATGTATCTATTATTTGAAAAGAAACAGCCATATTGAATTCTTGTCAGCTGTTTACACGCGAGTACACGAATGTTTTGATCATTTTTAAAGAAATTTTTTGTTTGTAGAAGTATAACTTCTACCGCGCGTACACGAGTTTATTGATCAAGCCTCGTGTACAGTATAATATATCGCCATTTACAGCAAGCTACTCTAAAGAATGAGAGTCCCAGTGGAAGGGGTCCATTAAGATATGTACATATATCCACGAACATGAATAAAATTTAATTTAACGAAGGCCAAGGAAGCGATGTCGCTATTCAGCCGTGGTGATTTATTCAAAGAGTTTGAAGTATTACAAGTTCGTATTCAGAAGACTGTCTTACACGCGCATGATAATTCAAGACAAACCAGACCCAGACAGCCGTTATTTATGGGACGAATCTTTAACAAGGGATGTCTCCAGGCTCAGAATTGTAATACGAGGAGCGGGGTGAAACACCACGCTCAAAAATAGACTACAGCCTGCCGAAAATTTGCAAGGCAATGAGCGCAACATCCCCGGGGAGGGTCTCGGGGGATGGCCTGCCAATTGTTAGTTCGGAGAGAGCCTTCGGAAAAACGCTGACGTGCGTACTTACGTACACGTGGTACGAAGAGTGTTCGAAAAGGACTACCGGAAAATTCAAGTAAATTGGCTGGAAATCTAATCAGCGGTAGAGCCTAGTTACGTTACCAGCGACAATTCTTTCGCTCTTTTATTTCTTAAACTAGTTATAATAAAACATATTGTATAAAAACTAGAATTTTGTTTTTATATTCTTCATTCTATATTTTTTAAAAATAGAGATGCAAACACGGAATAGTAGGACTAATTTGCTGGTCTGAAGTGAGGTTCGAACCCGCGACCTTTGGATCATGTGGCGAGAGTCCTAACCAACAAGCTACTCTTAATTACATATTTACATTTATATTATATATGGTATAATACCCGATAATCTATTATCTGATACTCAATAATATAATAATACTCTTACATTCGATCATTAATATACATAATAAACATCATATCTAATAAATATCTTATTATCTAAAATTCCTTTTTATTTTGACAATAATTCTAGCATTTATTTTTAAATTCAATCAGATCCTTTACATTCTGCATATTTTCTAGCATCTCATCATAAATTTTTATACCTCTGTACATAATTTTGCTTATAATTTTTTTTCTTATATGGTAATCTTATTCTATTCCAATTTCCAATTTTACAGTTATGTGTATCACTATTATCAACAATATTATTCAAAAAAAATTTTTTTTTTACTAAGAATATTGTGTACACGTGTGAGAACGTTATCTTCATCTTCTTCTTCTACCTCTTATCCTAATGGGTAGGAGTCCCTGCACAGCATAGAAGGTTCCAAATTTTCCTATCTTGGGCTTCGCTCTTCACGTCAGCCCAATTTAGTTGCATCCTCGCTTCGCAGCAGTCCTGCAACTCTTCCGCCAGCTCTTTCTAGGACAGCCCCTTGGTCTTTTGCCTTCTTATCTTGCCTGGAGTATCCGCTTTGGCAGTCTATCTGCCGGCATCTGAAAAACAAAACAGATTCATTTTAAACACAGCCCACTATCTTAATTGCAAGCGTCTCAGGCTCGCTCTACAACATGCATATATTTAATGTATCAATGCATTGCGATCATAAACGTATTGGCGCATGTCCTGCACAGCGACTAGGCCTGTACAGTGCCTTTAAGTGTGATCCTTGTCTTGTCCTTCCCTATTAGGGAGTGTGTCCTTTCCCCAGACGTCCCCTCACGGTCCTCCTTCCTACCCGAATTCTATATTTATTCTTTTACCATGATCTATTGTTGTATTTTAAATTAATTTTCTATTTCTATGTTTCCTATATGTTAGCTTACTGATTTATTTTTATCTGTATTTTATGCTTTTCTTTGATAATTTACAATAAAGTGTGTTATGTGAAGGAGGTACAGTGAATGGACTATTGCAGGTCTCTCCGGGTCGCAGTCACCCTTTACACGAAGTGACATGGAGATGGCCTTTAGAGTAAAAAATTGTCAACCTGGCGACGTATGAGTAGGACCGATATGGGAGCTTTCGCTCATAAAACGGTCCTGGGAATGCAGTGGGTGTCCATTCACCGTACAGTGCAAGTGGTGAGCAAGCAAACAAAATAAAGTTGGCAACTTTATTGATACAGGGGGATATGAACATCGCAAATTTAAGGACTTAACACATGGTCTTAGTGGATCGCTGACAGTCTATTTCACAAATTGTTGATCGCAATTCTTTGTCAGCTTTAAAACGTTTATTATATAAAAGAAAAATTTTTAAAAATATATATACATCGGCAATCTGCGAACATGCATCCAAAGGGAATCTCTGTCACTTCATCAAATTTGACAAGGCAAAAATCTTATCAACAGAACCGTTCCTTATACCCAGATTAGTGAGGGAGTCCATTGAAATATACAAACATCCCAATTACAATAAAGATGACAGTTACAAACTATCAAGTATTTGGCGCCCTGTTCTTACAACATTGATTCAACCCTTGAGAGACGTCGCAGTAAAGTCCGCCGACATAACTAGTAGGTACATATTGCACACTTGTGACCTCTATTGCAGAAGTGAACACTCCACAACAAAGTGCATATAATTTACGCCCTCGAAAGCAGTAATCAGTCCGCCCTCTACCTCCGCGAGTAAAGGACGTCCTCCTGATGACGTTGAATAAGAATTCAACGAAACGTCGAGAATCTTTTCTCGGAAAAACATACGGTTCGTATAAAATATCCGCAACCAGTTACAGTTAAATAAGATTATTTAAGTTTAACGATTGCCAATCAAATTTAATGAAATCTATATTCTTACGAGTAGGGTAAAATTAAATTAAATTCAAACCAGTTTCCAAGAATTTTTCGAATACCCCTCGTATGTTTGTATTACGCAGTTTCTAGATTGCTGAATGTACTTTTCAGTAATTTCATCAAGATGATATCTCCTCCATTTATTAAGATTCTGTGCGGGATAAGAAACGATTGAATGATGTAGAAATGCAAGGAAGAAAATAAACTTGGCTGTATTTTATTTTACTTTAACTCACACGCGATATTTCATCTAAAGGACAGCGGATCAAATCTTACGTAACTAATTTTTTTTTCTGTCTGTCTGTCCATCTTCCTATCTGGTGGCATCGCACAGCAACGGTTTTGAATATTTTTTGGGGTTTAGAAATTAAAATTAAAATGTGCATCGAAAACCATACACAAATAGCCACATTATGCTGTAATATTAATAAATAAATAAAAACTTTATTCCAGTATGTGGGAAGGTTTGTGCAGTCCCACACATCCCATATAAGAATACATACATTAAATTATCATACATGCGATATATAGAAATATAAGATGTTTTAAATATATAAATAGAAATACAAACACACAGCTTACCACAGTTCAAAAAACAAATAAAGACTCTTTTGTTTAGACAATCATTTAAAAACCTATAGAATCAGACTATTACATCATTACGTAATGTGTCCCACTCCTAGTATGCACTCCGTGAAAATACCTAATTTTTTCTAGCACTCCCAACTATTATAGTCTTAAATGTTTATTCCATTTTTTGCATGTCATCTAGTAAATAAGTGTGTAATAGTAAATAAGTGTTTTTAGTCAGTAAGTTGTTTTGTGTGAAGTGCCCTTGAGGTGAGTACTCACGAAAACGGTGATATACTAATGATCCAACTATTATTATTATTATACAATGTTTTAAATATATAAATAGAAATTATCGCATGCAGGTGCATAAGAGGTAAGATATAATAAGAAATAAGGTATATAGAAAGAATTATTCAAATAAATAGGCATACAAACTAAGAAAGACATGGTGCATAGCGGAAAAGTAAGTATTACAGCAATAATTCTTAGTATACAAATGTAAGCATTGGTAAATAAATAGGATATATAAAGCTTTATAAGCTATAAATAGGATATAAAAAGATATATAAAGGAAATATAAGATGTTTCAAATATATAAATAGAAATTATCACATGCACGTACATATTAGTAAGACATAACAAGGAGTAAGATATATAGCAAGAATTATTCAAATAAATAGGCATATAAACTAAGAAAGACATGGTACGAAGCGGAAAAGTACAGTAATTACAGAAATACAAGTAATTACTTATATTATATTAGAAATAATTATTAACATACAAAAGTAAGCATTAGTAAATAAATAGGATATATAAAGCACTACGTGAAATTGTGGAGAATCTTTTCGTCGTTTTGCGAGCTTTTCGTTGAAGGAACGATTAGCAAAAAAGCATGCCGAGGGTTAGTGACACCAGCTTAGACGACAAGTAACGAAAGGATCGATCTTCGGATTTTGATAACCAGGCCCTTCTGGCGGCTGTCAACGTCAACTAAAAAAATGTCAACGAAATTCAACATGTTACCAAGTCGGTGCATCCGTGTGATTGGTGAATCTAGAACATAGTTATTTCTATGGGTACCTACAAAAAGGCTACCTAGGACATAGCACAAAAAGGTTGTTGGTACATGATGTGAGGGGTCTACATGTAAAACCATCATTAATAATTAATTAATACGATTAATAATTAATATTACCGAGAATCAATAATTTAGAATGAACTGAATTCGAGATTTTTTAGGAAATATAGCTCTACGCCTTCTAAATTATGTTTCCAAATCACTATCAAAAGCATAAACAGTAATATCCTCGTAGTTTAAACAGCAAAGGCAGCAATATTCACTTCAGTCAATCAACCTCCAAGGTTGAAATAAGCAAGGATACATATTCATATATATATACATAAACGTATAAAAGGAAAACTGAGCTTTTAAAAAAAATAATTATTTAAAAAAATTTAAATTAAAAATAAGTATTTTCTATATATTTTATGTTAATATTTACGTTTTCGCTTCACATTTAATTTTTTTATATGTTATAGATAATACATAAGATTTCTTTTTTTAAATGATACATAGCAAATATTAACAGTAAAATTATTATTATTATATGTATACCTCACCTGAAAGAATTAAGATTCTTGTGTGTGGTGAGGGATAATCACTTACAATCATATTGGTAGTGTAATATAATTTAACAAACAATGAGAATTAGGTATTATCTATTTATCTTATATATTGAAAATCGTTGAATGAGCAGCCAAAAGAGACTAAATACAATCAAAAAAGCCAACTTTACAATAAATGAAAATCAATTTGGGTTCGCCAGAGGAATATGCACACGAGACGCAACCGCAAAATACCCACCATTATACAATGTAATTTGGACCAATCAAGTAATTGCATAGGCATCTTCATCGATTCGAAGGATGTACTAGACAGTATCTCCTACAAACAACTCGTATCAGAACCAAAAGAAAATGGGATTGACCACACAGCACTCAACGAACAGACCTTAAAAACTCAAATCAAATGAATCTCTAAGTAATCCACCGATAAGTGAATTTGGAGTCCCCCAATGTACGGTCCCCAGACCTCTACTATTTCTCACTCACGTAAACGACATATTTCAACAAAAATCAACGGTGAACTAACATTCCACGCAGACAACACTGCACTGCTAACAAATAATCCTTCATGGGCAAAAGTTCAGGAATTAGCAAACGAGAATAGGTATTAATACAATAAAATTGTGGCCTGACAACAATCTTCTAACACTCAATGCAAAAAAACCACATACATTTTGTTTGCTCTAAAAAAAATCCTATAAACAACCATAAAATTTTAATTCACGATTCAATATGTAACATTAACTGTACACAGTCTGATAATAATTGTACTTTAATTGATTCTTCAATATATTATATGGAATACATGAAACTACGCTTATCTTCCCACATACTGGTATATATACATAAATAAGTTGTAGTTTTCAGATTCCAGAGAAATTTCCTTGAGCAGTGACAGGTTTTTTGTATTTACGTCAGAAACACCTCACTGGGATTTGCTGCCTTTGCTCTTATTCCCCTCGTACATACGGTTGTGTAGTCTTGGCTGGTTACTTCGTCAGTACACCGACAGGTACAATCATTAGAATGTTCCCGATGAACGGGACACATCGCCCTCCACCCGTCTCGCTCCTGCTCCTCATCAATCTCACGATACTTGAAGTGACAGTCGTAAATGATGTTTGTTATTCCCGGCCTGGAGCCCGGGCCCGACAGAGACTCGGCTGCGCGGCCATACGTCTTCCAATGATTAATGGCATAACTACGCGCGTGTTGATTGAAACAAAGGCGGAAATAGAAATTTAAGATTCTTTTCAAAACGGGGAATTCGAATATAGGGTTCACGGTAAGACGCCACGAATCTCAAGAATGGAATTCCGTTTCGTGGAAGACTTGTAGACTGAGAGTCAGCGACCGCCAAACTTACGTGACGGTATCAAAACTGAATTATTTTCTGTAGATGTACACATGTAGGTAACAAGGTTTAGATATTATCACATTTGAGTCGAGGGCATTAGGTAGATAATAGGTAATACAGAATATTTTGAGTTTGTCCAAATTATTCAGAATACAGTACTGGATTTTGTCCCACGGGCATCATTAAAATCAAGATATATTATAGATGTCTCGTAGATACGAAATTGTACTTTTTATGGGAAAGTAGGTATGGAAGTCTTTGAGTGTTCATAGGGCTTACAACCTATCGTAAGGCTGCCTTATGTGATTACTTTATTCAATGTAACGTTATTTATGGGAAACATAGCCTATAAATTTATAGGAAGCATGATTTTGGAAAGCTAAATTAGTAATCCTCGGTGACATTCAAAAATATCAAAAATATTTTTGAATGCATTCACCGAGGTTTAAGAAATTGAATCTCAGTCATGGTGGAGGAGCTCCACGGGAATGAACATGGATTTTTTTCCAAAATTTTCCAGAAATAATAGATTAATAGGTATATACTCTTATACATAAGAATAAAACTTCATCTCCTTGAAAAAATTACCTAATTTCTGCCTTGAAATCAGCTCCAAGGGTGGTGGAATCCCTTAATTAAACGCGGTGAAATTAAGAGAAGAGCGTAAGTTGCTGCTAAGACTGGAAAGGGAATGATGATACAGCTGCATCCTGCTGTCTGCATTTCGGGTTACAAGGCTAAACATAAAAAAATGTTAAAGAATTAAGGTTGGTATTACGGTCGTTAGACATATTTAACTACAACTGGTTGCGGATATTTTATACGAACCGTATGTTTTTCCGAGAGACGATTCTCGACGTTTCGTTGAATTCTTATTCAACTTCATCAGGAGGACGATCTGTACCCGCGGAGGTAAAGGGCGGACTGATTAATGCTTTCGAGGACGTAAATTATATGCACTTTGTTGTGGAGTGTTCACTTCTTCTACGATAGAGGTCGCCAGTGTGCAATATTTACTAGTTACGTCGGCGGACTTTTCTGCGTCATGCGAATAAGAATTCAACGAAACGTCGAGAGTCGTCTCTCGGAAAAACATACGGTTCGTATAAAATATCCGCAACCAGTTATAGTTAAATAAAAAAATGTAATTATTTGGAATTTACGTATAATTCTCAAATTACAAGAAATCTAGATCCGGTAGATCGAGACCGTTGTATGCAGTGCCCGATTGTGCCGAAGGGATGAAATAGTAATATCGCGGCGGGGGGTGTTGTTGTAGGGGATGGGCTGCAACATGACTTGTGGAAGTTTGTTGACAGTTTGTATCGGCGGTGTAACTTTCTGGGGTCGTTTCCCGTTCGCTTTCATTTATGCGGAATTTCAAGATTACGAGAATGGAGAGTTATATTTTGGTTAATATTTTTATCCTGTCCACAGATAATAACAATATTTTACGACTGTAGTTTATTTTTGTTTTGCGTCTAACTGCTTAACTGTAACACTTCTTCGATCTTGTCTATTTTCGTTTATATCTATAAAATGTGGCTTTTTAAAATACATGGATATTTAATTTGTAAACAAATAATAAAAGATGTGATAATGTTATAACAAAATAAAAAAATCTCTTTCTTCTTCTTCTTTTATCCTCTCTATTCGACGAACTTTTGGCTATCATTACTTTATTTACTGCGGCTCGGAAAGCCTCTACAGTAAACTGACCAAACCACTGTCTCAGATTTTTCAGCCACGATGTTCCTCTTCATCGCATTATGAGATGCAAGATCTCGTACTGCTCTGCATGTCTCATCACATAATGTCAATATCGATACAATTATCGTTGAATTTCTCGCATTCATTGATAGTTGTATAGATTCGTATCTAGATTTATATCCATTAAGATTTATGTAATGTTACGTGTCGTGGCAAGGTAGGGATGAATGAAAACACTGGAAATTAAGTAGCGATTTATTAATTAGTGAGTAATTAATTATTCAATGAACAAAATAACTTAACATGAATTTAACTTAGCGCTATTCCTTAATCAACATAATTACGCAATATTTCACTCATATATGAACTCGTTATTATCGCTGGGTAACACGAATTCATCACTCGTAGTATATTCAATTTCTCACATATGTAGAACACGCTCTGGTTTACTTCGCCGATTAGGTACTTCGCTCTATTATATATCGCTTCGATTATCTCTCGACTGGCCTCCCTGGCCTAGCGGCTCACGGCCGAATTCGCACCGAACAAAATACAAAAAAAACTGTGCGCCGCGGCAAAGTTCCGTATTTATACCCAAAAACTGTATTATCGAACTTCCTAGATTGTTTTAGTGTTTAGGAGAAGATTCTAGGCTTTTACATGTATTCGTTGAATTTTTTAGAAAATTCCAGGTGTGGTAGTGTGTTCCAGAATGTAGTGGAAGGTCCTAGAGGTTTTGATGTTATTGTCGTCATTGACATATTACGAGGAATTACATATTCTCTTTTGTTATTTCGTTACAATATTGCAATAGTTTTATATCTAGCAGTTGTCAAAGTAGTAGTGACAATTCATTGACAATACAAAAAAAATAAATTGTATTGTCAGTGATAAAATCAAAAAGTGTCAAAATCTAGTAATGCTTGTAAACAATCATATGTAAAGACTGTCCATTTCTTTTTTTCATTACAGTGTTTCTTGTATTCTTTCTGCATAAAATACTTCTTTTTCGTATCCTTAAACTACCCTTTAAAACGGGGTAATGATGCGTATATTTGGACAATGTGAATAAAGTAAAAAAAGTGGTTCGTTACCACGATTTCACATGTTTAAATGGAAGCCACTTAGATAGCGGGAACGGGTCGTAATACGATTTTTCTTTTTTACATTTTACGAATCTACCCTTATTTAAGGGAAGCAGCGCCTAACAATGAGATGATGAGATATCTTCATAATACACAAAGAATCATGGAAACCGGAAGTGAGGTTTTGAAAACCGGAAATCCTTTTTCTAACCGGAAGGGTAGCGCCCCACAGGAAATACCGTTTTTAACAAAGAGCGTAATTTTCTAAGAAAAAACTGACGATGATAATCAAAGCTCCAAAAAATCTTTTTTTCGTTGTCAAGAAAAGTTCATAAATATAGTTTTACAGTCGCGATTTACTATTTTCACAATCTGGTTAGACTCGTTATCGGAATTTTCAAATAAATTAATAAAATGAGCAATTCATTTTTTAATAAAAATTATTTTTTCATAACAACGGGCTAATCCATGTCTAATTTGCTTGCTGATTATTTGCATTTTACCTACTTTATTTATTGTATATTTTTTATTTTGTAAATAATTCCTACATTTTTGCGGGTTTGTGGTGTACGTGTACCGCGTTGGTGAATTGAAGATTCTCAATGCGGTAGTAGTGTGAAAAGAGAATTCCTACTCTACCAGGAGGTTCATGTGTTAGATTATAATGAGGTTTATTCAATATTCTTACAGGAAAAATGGTTTAGTTGATTATTCCATGCTACAGATCGATTTTTTGGCCATGACACTACAAGAATGTGTTATATACCTGATGATGGATGTATACGTGAGCGAAATAAACAAAATTAAATAATCGCTTCACCCTAGACAGTAACGCAATAATGCACTTGACGCTAATTGACGCATGTCTCAATTATGTATAAAACACGCAGTGTATTGTTTTTAATTTAATGTTAATTTATCATATTGATAGTAGTTATATAAGACTATTTTAAAAACGTAAAAATAGTTAATTTCGTGTTGGCTATTCATAATATTTACATAATAAAATATAATGTTAATTTTTAGACGAATAAATTTTTATACTTAATAAAATGTACTCTGTTTTCACCACATATATATTTTTCTCTTTTTTAAGAAATATATTTTTATTACCTTTCAGTTTCAGCTGATGACGGGCATCGACAAAGGCATCATTATTATTATTATTAAGATGCGATTAATATTATTACATTCCCTATACATAAAATAATTAAATGGTAAACAAATCTATGTACAACTTAAAACAAATTATATTAAAAAGTATATACAAGCCATAGATTCGTCAGTGGCCGACTGTATACCTTTCGAGATTTTTGCGTTGGTAACCGCATCGAATTAGTAACCGCTTCACGTCAGTAACTGCGGGGTCGTCCGCTAGATAGCGCCAGCAATCCTTTATATTCATATTTCATTTCTTTATATTTAATTTTCTTAATGAACTTCTTTTCTGTCTCGAACACCGGGGAAAGTTGCATGTCAGTCACGGAGGAGGAGTTCAACGGAAATAGACACGACGCGGCCATTTTAAATCCCTTAAATCTAATTATTTGTCAATGTGGAATATTTTAATAATAGATTATTTTTTCCATTTTTTAATTTGTGTGCGTAATAGGTTTAATATCCTCTTATGTAACTCGTATCAATAAAATAATAAATTAATATCTTATTTTATTTGAGAGAGATATTTTTTTGATCTAAAACATTAAAAACTTGTTAATGTTTATTTTTAAAATTATTACCGGATTTTTTCCACAGAGAGTTATTTATCTGTGTGTCATTAATGAAAATTACAGTGAACAGCTACTTATATGAAAAAGCATGTATGAAAGTCTTTATTGGGCATCCACAGGCCTTGCGACTTTTCTTGGCTGGTTTAGTGACAATTTTTTAAAACCATGTATGACAAGAGTGTAGTTATATCATATATGTTAAAAAAGTTGTATAAATAGTAGATATATTTATGGGCGAAAGGAAAAACCGAATGAGTCCGTAAAATTGAGTTTTTAGTTGAGAACGCAGAGAGGAAAAAATAAAATGAGTCAAAAAGTAAAATAAAATGCGATTATTTTTTAATTTTTTGGAAATTGATAAATGACATGATTGATTATTTGAAAAATATGACAAGAATCATCGACATTATGTCAACTTGGTTCAACATTCTTGTACAAAAAACAAAACTACTAGTACAAAAATTGCAATTCAAAAAGAAAGATAAAAATAAGATATTTTGTAAAAAAACAAAATTCCCAAATTTTGTCTTCGCTTTCCCGAAAACCTGCTTTTTTGACTTATTCAGTTGTTCCTTTCGCCCACAGATAAACAACTTTAAAATTTTATACATTTGCTTATGTTCGGCGGAATCGGTGAACGTTTCATTGTGTAAAGTGATCCCTCAAGCCAGCCAAGACAGGTCGCAAGCCTTCTGGGCGCCGAATAAAGGCTTTTGTACACGTTTTCCATAAAAGTTATTTTTTTTACATCAGATCTCTAAATTTATTGAAAATTTTGTGCAAACACACAAATATTTTGTGTTATGTAAAGATTTCGGTATCGATCACCCGAAACTTGTCACAGCAAAAAGACGCGCCGTGGTCGTGTTCCATCTACCGTAATTATTTTCTGATTAAATCACATTCAAAAGCAGACTCTTCACAGCGTCTGATTTATTTCCCCGGCTGATCCGTCATTAGATCTGTCCCGTAATCCGGGTGTAATTTTCCCGTCGCCAGCGCGGAAGGTGGCGGGTTTTTGCGCCCTAGGAGCTGTGTTTTTCTCCAGGTAATCCGTCGTCAAAGCGGTTTCGCCGAAAGCGATTTCCCCAGCCGCAGACTTTATTCATCTCGGAAAACGAGACCAATCAATTCCTTCGGCAAAAGAAACGAAATAAATCCCGACCGATAGGGGCTGCAGCCAGGGGCGGACGAAGGATTCCAAATTTTAAACCGCCCCTCTCGTATATTCGCTAAAAAAGATTTGGGTGTTGTCTTTGATGAAAAATCAACACTCGTTCCTTACAAAGACGAAATTATAAATAAACAATTAATTTTATTTCATTGTTAATAGAGTTAAGACGTCTACTTTTTAGGTTTTTATAGGGCTTACAACCTATCGTATGGCTGACTTAAGTGATCACTTTAAACAATGTGACGTTCACAAATTCCACCCATGAAAGACTACCACGTCTATAAATTTTTTGGAAGTTGTAGATATGTTCACCAAAGGAGTAACAAACAGCCGTTGACAATTTTGACGAGGAAACAAATCGCGCAGGGATGAGGCTGAGCGTCATGCTGATTGGCAGAAGCGAAGAACAATATAACGTAACATGTCATAATAGACGTCTAAAATATTTGTAAAGTTTTTAAATACCTCAATATAATAAACATCTCAGGATGGAAGCAAGAAAATGCTAGCTCGATCCTTGTACTATCCCGTACTTAGAAAAGCGGAGCTCAGCCTTCGAGCAAAGTTAGCAGTGAATGGTACCCACTCTTATTGACGTTTATCGATAAATCATAGTTACGGTGGCTGGGACATATCTTTCGGATGCCGTCAGATTGCCAAAGCGGATATTCTAGGCAAGAACAGAAGGCAGGAGACCAAGGGGCCGTTCTAGGAGGAGCTGGTGGACATAGGTAGAGACTGCTGCGAAGCGAGGTTGCAATTAAATTGGGCTGACGTGGAGAGCGAAGCCCAAGATAGGAACAGTTGGAATCTTCTATGCTGTGCAGGGACCGCGACCAATTAGGATAAGGGGTATAAGAAGAATAAGATGAAGTAGATATGTTAATTTTGCACATCTTGTTCCATATGTGAGTTGTATTTTATTTTAACGCTCTCTGCGATTGAAATTTGTCAACCCCGTAAATCAGTTTAGATATCGCCGTTGGTATGAGATCTATTTTTTTATTAGAGTCATTTGAAACAATATTATATTTATGTGTTTGACATTCATCCGAATTATTAACATTTACACAAGAATACTTCTAGAAAATAATGCTTCGACTGTTAATAGGGCCGCCCCATGAAAAGTTTGGTAGCAGTAGATCACGTAATGTCAAAGTTTTTATAAAAAATCAACCATAAAGCATCTTACCCGATGAAATTATGGATAGCGTCTAAGAGGAAAGTAATGTACTGGTCAATAATTCATCGGAATTTTCTCAAAGGTTGTCTTTTTATAAAATAAAATGTTGGGCTAGTTTTATGTTTGTTATTTTTTTTAGTTGGAGATTCGACACTCGCAAAAACATTCGAAAGGACAAGAAATATCTTAAATTTGCAAGAAAACTTTGCTGGCAAATAATCCAGACGATATTTATCAGTTGATTGTTGCATAATTGAGGAATTACGGTGCATTTTAAGCATTCGCTATCAGCATCGTATTTTTTTTTCTCATGTTCAAAATCCTCAATATTGTCACGGATTGTGGCTTTCAGAAACAAATGAAAACAATGGAAATTATGTAACGATTTATTAATTAATGATTTATTATTTTATTAAGTTGACAACGTCACTTATCACGATATTAAATAAATACACTATTTCGCAATTAATTACTCGTCTATAAACTAATAATCATCGTTGGGTAACTATTTCGATAAATTTCTATTTAAACATCGCACGTAAGAAAGTATTTCTGTCGCTTCATAATTCCGCGACTGGCCAAATCGGCCCTAATCCGCGGCTTCTTTGGCACCGATAGAAGTGTCGAAATAAACTTCCGCGGCGCCGTCTAGACCCGCTATTCATAAGCAATAAGTTGGTTTTTCGAACCTCCTATTATTACTACAATGTTGTACAATGCTAGAGAATTTTATCTTATTGTTGTCACCGACATGTCACGAGGGACTCGTTACGTAATCTCTTTTACCATCTCGTTATATTCACAATGGCTCTTGTTTTCTCGATGGTATATATACGGTATATAAATATATATATCGGTGTCTGCTCATGCTGAGGAGTGAGGAGTACCACGCAAGACTAATTATCCACGCCAAACTTGAAGCCACAAGAATAATCAGTGGTGTGTTGAAGTCTATTTTACTACCGAGCGCCCGTTTGTCTATGTTTTCAAATACTCCCCAGAGCCTTACTTCTCTATAATTCAACATGATTCCTATTTAGTGGCGTACGAAAAGAATATATATAAAAATATTGTTATAAAAATAAGTTTATAGTGTATTATTAAATCAAGATATGTTATAGTTGTCTCATAGAGAAAAAATTTTTTTTATGGGAAAGTAGGTATGAAAGTCTTTAGGTGTTCAGAGGGCTTATGAACTATCGTACGGCTGACTTAAGTGTCACTTTACACAATGTACTGATCACCATTTTCGCCCACAATAGAATACCACATTTATTAAATTTTCGGAAGTTTATATATTTAAGTTTTACAACCCGTTTCATATGTATGTTGTAATTATCATTAGCGCAACCGGCATTCAAAGCTTTTTCATTCCCCCAAATTAAACGCAGATGTCACTGATGAGATATATATATGATGAGATATATATATTTAGATTGGAATTTTTGAAGCAATCTCATTTATGATCTCCGTAATGAGATTCTTCCGAATTATTAGCATTACACTAAAATACGCCTGAAATATCATTTAATTTTCTTTAAACTCATTTTTAGACCAGTTTTTTACATTCAGTATATTTTGAATTTATTTATTTATCTTGAATTTAATACATGTATGTTAGAAAAAGAGCCGCTCATCTCACTAGGATGAACCTGTGCCGAGATGAGCAGCTTACGAGGACATTAGACCATAAAAATTAATCAATTAATTGTAGATTTAAATATAAATAATTGGATCACTTGTTTAGAGGGGAAAAGTACGACCTTATGCATTAAATAATTAAGGGCAAAATCGAGGAAAAACGAGGTGTCGGCAGGATGCAGATTCATGTCATGGACCTGACATGACACTCCGAGAAGAAGATAAATATAAAATATGGATAGAAACAACAAGTATAAATTATTAAATCTATTTAATTTATAAAAAAAACATATATTGTATAATGGTATTCATTGCATATTATATATTTGCATAACCTAATGAGAGTATAAATGCCTACGCACATTTGATAGAGATTTTAATTCTCGTATTTTAATATTGGGGGGCATTGATATATATATGTTGTTAAGATAATCATAAGTAGAATTATATTTTATTAATGATTTCATTTTTGTATGTTGGTTTATTGATGTAAATTTTATGCAAAATGATATTGTTAAATTACATATTTTTCAACGTGCAATTGGTAGACGTATCATCTGCTGGTACAATATTTATAAACGTTCCAGACGATGCTGTTCATTTGGAGGGTTAAATGTAGATCACTAATTTTGTGTGTAGGAAGAATTCCCACTTGCCTGTGGAATCTTCTGCTGTTTATGCGTGCGCATGATAGCGCATATGGTAAAGTTATTAAGAAAGGCAAAAGGTACAAGAAAATAATGAATTATAGGTACTCAAAAATTAAAAACATTGAATTTATTGAGGGTTAATTGTAGTTACACATGAAAGTACTCAATATATGATTAAATACTTCTATATGATCCAGCTACCGAAGATGGAGTGAAATTGTCTTATGTAGACATGTGATATAGGTAAGAATGCCTCACTTCAAGAACTTACATTCATAATCTTCTATCGTTTCGCTCTAAATAACGTTTTCAATATGCCTCGAGGGCCAGAATGTCATCGATGATGTCTCCACAGGCCTTTGCAGTGGAACGATTCCAACAAAAGAAAATCCTACCACTGCACACGGCTGGCTTTTCACTTACGAACTACTAGTAATATGCTTTGAATAGTTGCGACCGAAGGTGTTAGAGGAACTGCGCTTAATTCGTACCCCTTAAAAGTCACTATTTTTAGCCGGAAATGACAAAAAAATCTCTATTTCTTCATTATTAAAAATAAAATGAAAAGTATCTTTATGAAAATAATTTATTACCTATCTTACATTTCACTAGCTAAATTATAATTTACTCGTGCACTTCAGTACAAAGATCGTGCATCCATTCAAAACACAAATTGCATTCAATTTTCTATTATATCATTCTTGCGTGACTACAGAACCGGCTATGGTTTTCGTAATAATTTTAGTTTTACATCCTAGTTCTTTGTATTTCAATTTTACCCTGTTGTTTTTTATAAACTTCTAAAATTATATTAACAGGGCTACATATTCTAGCCTTTCAGAAGACATGTAAATATATTCTTAGTAATGTTTAAATCGCATCAAACCTCGTAGAATCTTTTCATGACATATGCCATATTTTTTTCGTGGTTAGTATTATTACTCGCTTATTTTCTGCAAGAAAATAACACGGTCTTGTAAAATAACAATGAAAAATTTTACCATTTACTTGTACCTCACAGTTTTCCCAATTCTTTCTAGAACGAATTATGCGCTATCCATATCCATAAGTACGAATATTATTCAGAATATTTTGAGTTTGTTCAAATCTTTCACTGGTAAAAAGGAATTTAACAAAAATTGGAAATAATATTTCCTGGCGTATCCTAGTGTAATGCAAGTATTCGGATGAATTTCATTACACAATAAAGTATATTGCTCTCAAAATTCCGTAAAAATTAATTGTA